>JAUMHM010039925.1:0-15607 GCA_032362435.1 Melikaiella ostensackeni
TAATGGAATAAAAGACAGTTACAAGGTTATTGTCATTTTACTTAATCCCAAGTACAAACTAGATAGTTCAAGTTACACACACGCGTACACAAACGAAATATATTATAAACTAGAGGAAGATTAGAAGAAACATAAAATAATAATTTATTCCTAGAAGTAAGTAGCTAAACAAAACTCCTGTTAAGGATTCATCTCCAGTAATTTTATTAATAATCAAATAATATATAAGTTACCTTTATTTAGAATTTTTCATTCTAGAAAAGAAAAAAAAACTTTCAACTCATAATAAAATAAAAGCAAAGCATGAAGCATGTGTGATAAAGAGAAAGAGAGAGGGAGGCATGTTATGATACAATGGATCTAAAAACTATGGATTAAAGGAATTGTTAAATCCTGGAAAAAATTATTTGCAACATTCCAAAACCTCTATGATAGAGCGAATCAAAAACAGTTGCAAATCTCACAGAGCATCTCAATCATACATTAAGTCATATCAAAATCTTTTTTCGAATCTTTAAAAATACTATTGAGTCCTTAAGAGATTTTATTCAAAAATCCAGCGAATCACAGTAAGAGGTTTGGAATTTTATATTGCTAGCTCATATTTTCATAGATTCGGAAATCGTAGGAGTTCAAATGGTTTCAGAAGTGAATAGCCCCCTCAGACGCATCAACTACCGAAAAATGTCGAGATAAGCTATTAGCAGTTAATACCTAGCAGTACCGTAATAATATCGAATCAACGATTTCTAAGATGTATAAGTCAATCATATCAGTATGTCAATTAAACAATACATCATTTAAGAGCCATTGTTAGAATTTATTGAATAAATCAGCTACATACATGTTATAATCTAATTTAATCGTAATGGTGAGTGAAGTATCGGTGATATTAAAATGTGCTATTATATTGTTACACCGAATAAATGAGTTTGGAGTTTTTAAAAAGGAGTCGAGTTACCAAAAGGTACTCGACTAGTTTTTATTCAACGTAGGTACTAATTCGAATACGAGATTAGAAAGAACTGGCTTGCGCTGGGCCAAAGCGCTACATATGTAGCCCAAATTTGTAGTGGGAGGAGTGCAAAGAGGTCAACCGTTACAACCCTCTTTTTAGATTTAGTTTAGTCCCTAAACTTTCAAAACTTGACTTTTCGAGTTTTAATAACATTATTAATTTCCTTTTTATTTAAAAGTGGTTGAACACTGGTACTGTAGGTTACAATATGGGTAGGATTCTCTACCTTTGTTTTAACGCAGAATAAACATAGTTTTTTCGAAATAGGCTTTGATATTGCCTTGAAAACTCCAGTTTCATACACTATAAATATTACACCTGAAGCTAAAGCTGGATACCCAAAGCTATGGTTTGTTATGTATTTTCGGTTTCGTCTAAGCTTAGGCGAGCTTGCCTTAGTTCGTTATTATCTATTTGCTTGGGAAGCTGAATTAATTTATTTTTTAAATTGTTCAGGTCTCATTCGTCGTATTTAAGGGGTGTGGCCACAGAAGCGGGTGCGAAATCGTGGGTATATTCAACAATTTTTCTTGTATGAAAAATAAATTTATTTATGAAACTAATTATATGTACATAAAGCTTCAACATGGAAGAATCAGAAAAAATATATATATATTTTTTTCTGTCAAACAAATTGGCATACTTTTGTTAGTTCCTTTTCGAAGCATTTTTTTAGGCGCTCCGTATATAATTGCTTATAAAATGAAAAGTGTTACAACCATCGAAAATTCCGTACGTACTTCTTTCCAAAATGAAATTATAAAGATGTGGCTGGAATCTGAAGTCGGTCGGATGAAAATTGTTAAAATTATTTGTCACGCCCATTTGAAAAAAGCTGTTTTGAGAAAAACGCGTTTAAAGTTTTACATACAACGGCGTTTCAACGGATTTACTCGCATTTGAAGATGCTCTATAGGTGTATTTTCGTGCATGTAGACAAATAAGGCCCTCTACATGCCTTTCTAAATTTATCGATTGATGGTTGGTCATGCACAATACCCATTTCATTAAATTTATTCATTCATAAACATAACTGATATCTACAAGCATGCCACACGCGGCCTCACGTTATACGTTCAAAATGGGTGAAAAATTTTTTTTTCGCTATAAATCGAATAGTAGCTTATTTTTATGATGTTAAAGGATCATTTAAGCCAAGAAAAAAAATCGATTTTTTGAAAATTCTACTGTGGCCACACCCCTTAATGTCGTAAGTTACATTGATCCAATAAGTTGTTTTTTTTCTGGATATTTCGGTAGATCTAATTGGTCATGATTATTATACAATTTGCAGTTGTTTCCTTTTATTTTGACAGGCCTGACTATTTCTACTATTTCTACTATTTCTATATTTTATTCGCGGCTTATGTCTAACTGTGTTGTGTTGAGAGTGATTGAAATATATTCATCTGATACCGGCTCAAAAGTTTCTTTGTGAAGCAAATACGGTGACTGGTCACAACTCAGTTCAGAGTATCTTCTGTAAAGGCTTGACTTTCAAGTTTGACCTTCAAACATTTCAAGGTTAGGCTAATTCCGTTCACAAATTAAGTAGCCTACTATCGTCTTACAGTGGTCGATTGGCTGTTTGTCTGTTGAGACATAAGAATCTCTGAATTTGATAACTAGCTTATGGTCGGAAATGATGGATAAATGAAGTTTAGTTTTCTTTTCTCGGATAGGGGTAATTTTCTGTAGTGATCCTTCTTCTTTTTCCAGGACGGATATATCTAGGATGTAAGTAAAGAGTCCTTGGATTATTGCTACTGGAAGTGAACTAATGTCGAGGATATGTTGGTAATTTACCTCTTCATCATCGAAGTGGTATTCAATTCTATGGTGTTGTTCGAATTCTTCTGAGGTGTTTTTCAGAATCACGGGTTTTGAAATTTGAGGGTGTGCTATACCGTGTTTTCCATCATTGATAGCGTCTATGGCCGTGTCAATATCTTCGTTCAATTCGTCGATCAAGAGAGTTACTAGTTCAAGTTTGGTATTAAGAAAATTATCCTTTGTATTACTATTTACAGTTTGACTTAGACTTTGAGCTATTCCTAGATCCTTTCCAATTTCTTTAATTCTTTTCAAGTTCTGTTCGTGCTTGGGGTTCCATTTTTTTACTAGGCCGTGGTATGTCAGATTCGAAGAAGGATTAATTGCAGAAGGGATATTGGGTTCTCTTCCGAAAGTAGCTTTGAACGGTGATATTCCGAGAGTGCTATTTTTCATGGTGTTAATCGCGAATTTTAGTTCTTTGAGGGTATTAATACTTTAGGTCGTGTTAGCCGGTCTGGGAGGCTTAGTATGTATTTATCTCCTCGGAAAGTTTCTGTTGAAGGTCCAAAGATATCGAGTGCGATTTTCTCGTTGGGTTTAATAGGGATGTCTAGTATTATACTGCTGGCTTGGTTCGTGATTCTAGTCGTCTTTTTTAGTTTGCAAATAGGACAAGATTTGACGTATTTTATTACGTTGTTGTCCATTCCTATCCAATATCCTAGTTTCTTGGCCCTATCCACTAAGTTCTTTTCCCCTAAATGTGTCAAATAGGCTTCGATTATTATTTTCCTTTTTTCTTCTTCAGTGAGTTCTCTAGTATCTGAGAAGAAACAAATCGAAGCTGGATTCGCGATAAATGTTTGAGAGGTATTCTATTGTTTTTCGAATTGTTTTCTTTTCTATTGGCGTAAATGAGGGGTTTCCAAAGGCTAGTCTGATTAAGGTGAGTTTTCTAGATTTGATCATCAATGATCCAACATAGTTTTCTTAACCACTCTCCCTCGTTAAAAGGTGGCGTTTTTTCTTCTTTTGTATAAGTGCAGAGTTTTCCCACAGCGTTGGGTTGGATTTCAACTGTTCCTGAAGTTAGATTTAATCTCTATTCTATGAAATCTTGGTATAGTTCGTCTTTCACGAATTCTTCTTGCTGTTGCTCTGGTATTGGCTCTGAGGCGTCTGATGTCGGTTCCAAAGCTTCTACTGACGGTTCTCTTATTCTTCAGTGGGGGATTTTAATTCTATTTCCTCCTTTCAGCTCAACTTCGCCCAATTTGATAGGTTTGTTGGTTACTCCAGGTTTTCGTGTATTTGAATCTCGGTTGATGGGAGTATCAAATATTTTTATTTCAGGAAGTTTGTTTTCCATAGCGTCTTCGAGATTCATTTCCTCTACTGCCTGTTCCAAATGGTCGTTTTGTTTGATTGGAAATAATCTAGATAAGCAATCGGCTGTTTTGTTTTCTTTTCCTTTTACGTATTTGATCTTATACTTGTATTCTTCTAGTTTGATTCTCCATCTTAAGAGTTCAAAGCTAGGGTCTTTTCAATTATGTAACCACAATAATGCTTTATGATCGGTTTGGATTTCAAACGTCTTCCCTAGGGGATATTGTCTTAGGCGTTTAACAGCCCAAATTATTGCTAAGAGTTCCTTTTTGGATGTGCTGTCATTTTGTTCTGCAGGGCTTAATGTTCTGGATATAAATAGACACGGGTGTTCATTCTGGGATAGAACAGCTCCTAATCCTTGATTTGAGGCATCTGTTGTGAATGTCAATTGCTTTACGAAGTTTATGAATCTTAGGACATATACTGTACAAGGGGCATTTTCAAGTTTATTAAATGCTTCTTCGATCTTTGTTGTCAAGTTAAAAGGAATATCTTTTCTAGTTAAGAGTTTGAGGGGCTTAGCTATTGATGAGCAATTCTTAATAAACTTCCTGTAATACTCCGCAAGTTCTAGAAAGTATTGGACTTGTTTCATTGTGGTTGGATTCTTGAAATCCTGTACTGCTTCGATTTTTGCAGGGTTGGGTTTAACTCCATTTTTTGTTATTAAGTGGCCCAGATATTCTAACTTAGGTTTGAGGTATTCGCATTTAGTGGGTTCTAATCTCAAGGCGAGGTCTTTGATGCATTGTAGAATCTTCACTAGATTCTTGTTATGTTCTTTCAAAGTCGCTCCAAAAACTACGATGTCATCAATGTAGACAAAACATTCTCTTCTTATTAATCCTCTGAATGCGTTGTCCATCATTCTCTGAAAGTTGCTGGTCAGTTCTTTAGTCCAAAAGGCATTCTATCATATTAGAAATGCCCTTGGATTGTGGAGAAAGCTGTGTATTTTTTGCATTCTTCTTTAATAGGAATCTGATGGAAGCCAGCGCTCATATCGATAGTGGAAAAAAATTTGGCTTGTCCTAATCGTTTTGAAATATCGTCTATTATTGGTAACGGATAAGCGTCCTGGTCAGTGTCTTCATTTAGTTGTCGATAATTTATGACTATTCTAAGTTTATTCCCTTTTTTGGGAACTACCCATAGTGGCGAGTTGAATGGTGACTGTGAGTGTCTGATTATTCCTTTATTTAACAGTTTCTGAGATTTTTGTAGGGTGAGTTCTCGATGTTTTTGTGATAGCTTATGGGATCTCAGATTTATTATTATTATTATTTTTTTTATTTATATTTATCTCAGCTTATTATTTCGGATTCTGGTAATGAGAAATCGTCATTTATTATATGGAAGAGATGTTTTTTCAAAAAAGTATGGCATATATATGGCTTCCTCAGATATATGCTTATCTTTTCCCGGAGCGAATGTTTACTTAAATTTGTAAGATTTCAGATTTTCTGGTATTTGTTGTTTTTTGATAAGGTTTATTGATGCTCCCGAGTCTACTAACAGGTAGTATTCGTCTTCTCGTTGGTTTCTTCTTCGAACGAACTGTAATCTTCCACTGACTGCTGATATTCGGCTTGCGCATCGTAGTTTATCTGTTCCTGCATTTCTTCTGATGTCATTACTTCGTTTTCCAATTCCTTCTCCGCTATTTGAATGTTTCTGACTTATGGTGGCTGATTTAAAAATTGTCCTTTTTAAAAATGTATGTTTTTCGCTGTACATTGATTAGCAAAATGTCCTAGGTTACCACATTTATGACACTTTATTTTCATCCTTTCACTTGGTGCCATGTTGTGGTTTGTGCTCGTTGGGTCGGTGTAGTGTTAGCTTGGTGTCGGGGTGCCTATGTTGGCCTAGGTTGGAATTTTATTAATGGTTCCGACAGTATTTGTCGAATAGTTTGTGATTTCTTCAACCACATTTCCATTTCCGCCGCGTGACTTTGCGCTTCTGATAAACTAGTTGCTCTTAATAATCTCACTTGAATTTTTTAATAAAGTCCTCTACCCCAGTGTCATCTTGACCATTTATAGCTCTTATGGTTTCGATGGCTAATTTGGCATTGATTTTTCCGTCTTCTTCGGCTTGTAGTTGGAATGATTTTATTCCTTCTCTCTCTTTTAGTAATTGCTCGTTCTTCATTTGACGACGTTCTATAGCTTCTCTTTCTTCTTGTTTTTCGACTAGAGGTTTACGCGTCCTAAATTCCTCTTTTTCTCTGAGTAGCTGTTCATTTCTAGAAAGTTGTTGGCTTATTTCTTCTCTTTCTAGGTCATCTTCATTTGGCAGTTGAGTTACCGTTGCTTCTGATATTTGTGGGTGGGATGATGTTGCTTTTATTTTCACTTCTGGCGTTTGCTCGTTTGTCCCACGACCGTTCTCTACTGGCCTACTTTCTTCGTCCAGATCGAGGTCTTCTGTTAATTCGGGTTCTCCTTTATCTGTTCCTATGTCTCCTTTATAGCCTAATCCTTTCACTATGTTTTGTATTTCTAAAGTTCTATTTTGGTTTTCTATTCTCAATGCTACCATGTTGGCCGCCAGGGTTGCGATGTTGGCCCACATCCTTCGTGCCACTTCTTCGTCCATCAAAAAGGGAGAGGTTGGAGTAGGTTGAGGAGATTGCGTTCCTGAAATACTGGTAGATGAGTCTGTCTCGTATGTATTTCAACCTATTCCTCAATTCTCGCGATATGTTAGGGATGCCAGTATGCTTATTCTCTGACTTGTCGGTGTGAAGTGGTGTCGTGTAAGGATTTTTTGTGTGTATGTTTGGATCTTCTGTCCTTTAATACAGTGAAATGCAGGATATTGTTCTACTACAATAACCTGATTCCAAAGTCACGCAACTTTTTATTAAGAGAGAGTATTGCTCTGAAACACCACGAGTATGCTCTACCGGAATGACGTGTCGTCAGTTTTCCCAATGTTGTTACGCAGATGCGTCTTCCACCTGTTTGCGGGCCTCGTTCTTTTTTTTAGTCGGTTCTAAGTAGTACACCTCTCTCTCTCTAGGGATCGCGGGACCTTGTAGTTGGTGGGAGGGCTTAAGGGTCTCATCGAACTGTAGTCTATGGATGAAACGCGAAATTAAAAAAGCAAAACTAATGAGAAGCCCGTTAGAAGAGAGTCCCTCTTCTAGCCCACTGCCAAAGGTGGACGAAACCTCAGGGGGCAGTCCATCAGGAGCGGTGCGAAGTTCCGACAGCGATGTCGACAATTTTGTTGACACCGTTAAGGGCCAGCTATCGGGGCTCTTCGTAAGGGAGAAGAACCGTAGCGGTGCACGAAGGAGGAGGGACCATAAAGAGTGACTCTCGAACAGCAGCCAAGGAATCCCACAGGGGGCAGTGGCTGGAGAAACTTCATCTGTTGCAATTCCTCAGGCTTATTCTATAGGCAAAAGAAAGAAGGACTCCAAGGACACTCCCCCAAACAGGGAGATGAAGCGGCAGAAGGACTTGGATATATGGGGATCTACCTTCGCGCAGATGGCTAACAACGCCCTGGTGGAAGAGAGACTGGTTAGTAGAGAGAGCTCCAATGTTTAGGCTCAAGGAGGGACTGAACGTGGAGATTAAGGGGACGGAATGTCTGCAAAGGTACCGCAGGGCGACCGTATTGATTTTCGGTACCTCCGAGGATCCGGCGGTCGTCCTGAGGCGCCTAAGCTTCCATGATCCGAATCTACGAACTGATTCATGGAGGGAGTACTCCGACAGGCAGGGATCCGGGGTGAAGGGGAGAGGCTGGATCCTAGTTGTCGGCCTTTCCGAATCGGCAATTAGAGCCAGGCGCATGTCAATGGTGCAGACAGGGCTTGCCCTAATCCAAGAACCCTGGTTATACAGGGAGAGGATTAGTGGCTTGTCGGGGTGTGGTACCATATATAAGGAGCCACGCGAAAAAACACCAAGGGCATGCATAGCCGTCACGGGTATGGATGCAATCTTGGTACCTGAGCTCTGCTCCAAAGACCTCACTCTTATCAGGGTGAGACTCAGGGACGAAAGTGGAGAAAGGCTAGAGGTTTTTATTGCCTTGGCTTATTTCCCTGGCGATGCTGAGGGACCGCCGCCTCCTAGAGAGGTGGAGGCTCTAATTCGGCACTGCCAGGAATGTAGGATTCCTCTGCTGTTGGGCTGTGATGCAAACTCACATCATACGGTGTAGGGGAGCACGAAAATCAACGACAGAGGAAGGGACTTAATTGAATATCTGGCGGGCACTGAGCTAGAGATTTTGAATCGGGGTGATGCTGAAACATTCCAGAATAAAAACAGGAGTGAGGTTCTCGATTTAACTCTATGTTCGGATGGACTTAGGAGCAGGGTAGTGGGCTGGAGAGTCTCCGATGAGGAGTCTCTCTCGGACCTCAATTATATCCTGTTTCGGTTGAACCTAGGAAAATCGGTGGCTTCAAAGATTAGAAACCCCAGGAATACACTTTGGGGCTCGTATAAAGAGGAACTCAAAGGCAGGCTTATGGAAAATCCCACAAGCTATGGTACCATAGATGAGTTAGAGCATGCCGCGGATTTTCGGCGAAGGGCTCTGACTACATCATATGAGAACAATTGCTCTACAAGCACAATTAAGTCCAGGAAGGGAGTCGAATGGTGAAACACTCACCTGGAGAAGCTACGTGAAAAGACAAGAGCACTGTGCAATAGAGCAAACAAAACTAAATTGCCTTCGGACTGGGACGTCTATAAGATGGCCTAGTACGAATACAATAAGAATATAAGGATGTATAAACAGAAAGATTGGAGGGGTATCTGTGAGGAATCGAAGACGATTCCGGAAACAGCGAGACTCGACAAGATCCTGGCAAAGAATCCGGAGGCTCGCCTCGGGCTTATAAGGCTCGATGTTGGTGAGTTTGCTGAAGACGAAGAAGCAACGCTGGATCACCTAACGAAGGTTCACTTCCCGGGTCTGCAGCGAATAAGAACCGACCAAGAGGTGGAAGACTGGGGCCAAGAGAGTGGGAGGGCTGACTGGAACTTTGCCTCTAAGGTCGTTGATCAGAAGAAGGTGGAGTGGGCCATAGGGTCCTTCTGTCCCTTTAAATCACCAGGAGCGGATGGCGTGTATCCAGCGCACTTACAGAAGGACATAGAGTGCGTCGTCCCTCCACTGATGAAAATATTTAGGGCAAGCATTGCCCTAAAACACGTGCCATGGGCATGGAAGGACGACAGAGTGGCCTTTATTCCCAAACCTAGGAGGGAGGGCTACACTGCTGCGAAAGATTTCCGGCCGATCAGCCTAACGTCTTTTATCCTGAAGGCTTTAGAAAAGCTGGACGAGAGATGTATCTGGGATGAGGTGCTTTAGGCCACTCCGCTGCATAGAGGGCAGCACGCCTTTCAGGCAGGCTACTCGGTAGAAACTGCGCTTCATGCTGTTGTGGCGAAATTGGAGCAGCAGTTGGAACAGGAGGGGTATGCCGTGGGCACCCTCTTGGATATAGAGGGTGCCTTTAGCAATACTCCTCCAGAAGTCATCTGTCGAGAGGCCTCGAGGTGTGGCGTGACAGACCAGCTGGTAAGCTGGATAGGAAGCATGCTACGTCGGAGGAGACTCGAAACCAGAAGAGGCGAAGCCCTATTCAGAGCAATAGCGCCACGGGGGTGCTCACTGGGGGGGGGTCCTGTCACCCCTCCTGTGGTTCATTGTAGTGGATGGCCTCCTTTGCAGGCTGAATAAGGAGAGTAATTATATCCAAGGGTATCAATTGATCAATTGACAATCAATTGATGACAATCCTAGTTAGAGGGGTTCATCTTGATACGCTGATGGGTCTTACAAGATCAGCGCTGCGCATCGTAAAGCTCTGGTGCAATAACTCATGGCTCTCGATTAATCCGGAAAAGACCAGCCTGGTCATGTTCACGAGAAATCACAAAGTCCCGAAAGTTGACGCTTCTGTATTTTGTGGTAGGAGGCTGACGTTTTCAAATTCGGTTAAATATCTGGGAGTAATACTAGATAGTTAACTGAACTGGGCAAAGCAGCTGGAGACCCAATGCACGAAGTTTGTTATGACTTTTTTGATGTGCAGGAGAGCTTTTGGGTTGATGTGGAGTTTAGGGCCTAAGATGCTTGCATAGCTCTTCTCTGCTGTCCTCAAACCAAGGCTCCTATACGCGGCCGTGGACCGCCTGGCAAGAGTAAACAGATGGACTTAAGGGGCTCGACACACTAGGCTCCCAACTGACATCAGTATACTGCCGATTTTAGGGATGAGGCAAGACAAAATGACAAAACGCTTCAACTTGGCCAAAACTTTCCGCGTCTACATCTGAAGCAGAGGTATGTGGAAGGTTATCGGTAACCCTCTCCTCCAAGGGGAAATCTGGTATACAGATGGTTACAGAGGAGAGGAAGGGTCAAGAGCAGGAATACATGACAGCAAGAGAAGGAGGGGGATAGGGGTCCCGCTTGGGCAGTATGCTACTCTCTTTCAGTCGGAGGTCCTAGCTGTACTTCGCTGCGCTGAGAAATTTTAAGAAGAAAACGCGACTGGCAGGCAGATCACGATCTGCTCCGACAGCCAAGCAACGTTCACTGCAGTTTGGAAACCAGACATAACATCTGAGCTGGTTTGGGAATGCAAAATGGCATTAAACCAACTTGCAGAGAAAAATAAAGTGGCTCTCATATGGGTCCCTGGTCATACAGGGATCAAGGGCAACGAAAAGGCAGATCAGTTGGCAAAATGTGGTGCGGCAAGTGAATACATAGGACCGGAACCGGTACTGAGACTAACGTTTTACTGCATCGACATGTCCTTCAAGAACTGGATCCGAACAAAGCACCGGGAATACTGGGAACAAATTGAGGGTTGCCGACAGGCGAAAGCCATCCTGGGCCATACGTACAGAATAGACAGAGCCAAGGAAATTTTGGATTTACAAAAAAAGGATATAAGGACGGTGGTTCAGATGCTCACAGGGCACAACCACCTGAAATGTCACATGCATAAAATGGGACACAGCCCAACGACAGAATGCAAGAAATGCGGCAGGGATGATGAAACATCCCTGCATGTATTATGTCAGTGCTCGGCATTAGCTAGGCTCAGGCAGCAAACCCTTGAGGCCCATTTTATGGAACCTCAGGAAATTACAACGCGATCAGTGGTGGATATACTAGACTTCATAAAGAGGTCTGGGGTCAAGTACTGAGAGCTAGAGTTAAGGGTGTGGTACAATAGGCTTTATAGCTTTAGCGTCAGGGGAACCCTGATGGGGCTTCCCGCCCGTCTATAAAACAACAACAACAACAAATACGTTCAAGATTCTCATATGTCAGAGAAATAATATCTCTCGAAGTCGAAGATTTTTATGTCATTTGAATTTACTTAGATTAACCCAATCTTCAAACTTGCATAATATCTATATTAATTCAAATATGTGTTTTCATCGAGGGAAGAAATTTTCCTGCAAATAAAAATGTTTAACAATCGAATTTTATTTAAAGTTTTAACCGTAATACCTTAATTTTGTAGTTTCATGAATATCGTAGGATTTTCAGTTTTCATAAACATGTTATGAGAAAGTACAAGAAACGTCTAAAATATTTTATAGTGTCAATTTAAACGTCATATATAGATTGTTGTGTTTCGTTTCGCCCGCTTGTCATCAGATGTCATATTATAAACAATTTGAAAATATTAGAATTATCATATCAGCGTCGAAAGCTGTCAAATCTTGATTACACGTAAATTATCCAAAGATCAATTGATCCATTAAAAATATTATTCAGAGGATATTTAAGGGGATTTTAGTAGGTTATTCAAGGAGAATTTTTGGAGGATATTCAAGGAGGATTTCAAGAGGATATCAAGGTATTTAAACTAAAATGTTGTTTTAACGATCTATTCCGTCCGATCGAAGTGGATCGTGTCAACTCTTAGTTATTTTTAGTTCCGTAAAAGCAGACTTGTTTTCTATTTATTGAATCCTTTCTATTCTTTTCATTTTGCGAACGGAATAAAAGAAATTCAATAATTTGAAAGTAGATCCGCTTTCACGGAATTCAAAATAACCGGGAGAAGTGTCGTAATTCGCTATGATTGGAAGGAATTAAATAAATTGAAAATATGTTTTCCTGCAGGGAATAGAAAACAAGGCTGATGGGTGTTGGATTCCATGCCGGACTCACACAAACCAGACTTTCACATCATCGATTTTTTTAAAACTTTGGGCACTTAGTTGTTTGGTAGAGAAAATATAGATTCCCAAAGATATCACATGAAATTCTTTTGAAATTAATTCATTATTATTCATTATTATTATTAATTAAAAATTAATTAATTGATGGATTTTTTGAAATTTTTACTAAAAAATAATCTCGTTTCTCTGTATTTGATTCAATTTTCTATAATCTTTCTATAGCAAAAAAATAAAAAAATTGGTTACATCGGTTTTTACACCTCTTCTATAGATTTTCGATATTATTACTAACTGAGGGTCATTTGAAATATTCTTGGACACTTTAATTTGATAAAATGATTTTTTTATTTTATCACGTTATTTATTAAACATTTACATTGTGTGAAAATAAGTATAGACAGTAATTCCATAATTCACTATCCAGTAAAATTACTTATAAATAAGATAGTTAAACCTCGTCATAAGTACATTCTAATCAGTGTTTGACACGTTAACAGTCAAAAGTATCTGCCACTAAAATGAAACTATAGATTTAGTACCACAAAAAGTACGTCAGAGGTTTGGGCTATTGTTTAGCTCTACGAAATACTTAAAACCTATTTTCTGAAAACAAACTCTAATAATCAAAAGTTATTCCTAAGATGAAGTAACACATTGAACTGTAAGATGAATACATTAGATTTGTTGCCTTTTTCGAGCTTCAAACAACCCACAAATAAATTTTCGAAGATCCACACCAAACATTCAAAAACAAAAATTATACATTCAACAGATCAGATCAAATGTTTAAAAATCAGTTCCTTATACTGAGCCCCGTGATGACTACACTAAATTTTTCTTTAACTTTTTTAACCTTGACTTCAACCTCAAAAAGCTTACCTAAAATTTCCCCTATAGCAAATACCGGTGAAACAAATGATTTTCAGGCGACAAATCTCTGTCCAAAAAAATCCAAGTTTGTATTAAAGGGGGAAAGCCCATGATGTACTTCAAAAAACGCGATAAATAACAAAAAATTACAAAAAACAACATTTTCTGCCCCAATCGATGAGTGACAAATGTAAACGAACCAATACTTAATGATCAGCGCCATCTGGCAGCTTCGATACTATCGAAATAGAAATATCGGAGCCATATTCATAAAATATCAGAATGCGCATAAATAACTATTTGCACTATTTTATTATAATACTAGCAGTAAATGCACGCGAAAAAAGCGCGCGTTCGTGTTTCAGCATTTTTATTCCCTCATATAAAAATATGAAGAAATTTAAAAATCTACTATTCAAAAAATTTTTAAATATTGAGAGTCTTAACACTGTTTGAAACTGTTTGAATGCACAATTAATTCAGTGCGTCCTACGTTCATAAAGTTCACAAAGTTCGTAAAAAATATATGAAATTCGGGTGAATTCAATGGAAGTTAGAGATGCCTTAAAATACATTTCTTATAAAGACATCTAAAGGTAAGATAGGATAAAGTTCCGAATAGCCCTTACCTCCGATTTTTTGAAACTCCGTATACTCATTTATTTTGACGCCCTGATTACGAAAATGAAGTGAAAATTGGCGCAAATCAGATTTTCATGGTAAAAACCATAAAAACCCCATGAAAATAATAATTTTCCACGTTTATCTCGAGAACCATTGAAAATTAAAAAAAATAGTTTTCACAAAAGCTGTGTATGACGAAAACGTAAATATTTATGTAGCCAATAACTGCAGTTATATATATTTTCAATAATTTCATTTACTTCTTCCCGAGAGACTTTAGAAAAGGGTAGGGATTTGGCCAACATTATTTCTGTTGTTAGACAAGGGGTGCCTTTTCGCCTCCCACGAGAAGTTGAAAAGGGGAAGGCGTTTGACCAACATTATTTCTGTGGCCAGACAAAGGGGTCCCTTCTCGCCCCCCACGAGAAGTTGGAAAGGGGAAGGGGTTTAACCAACATTATTTCTGTGGCCAGACAAAGGGGTGCCTTTCCGCCCCTTACGATAAGTTAGAAGGGGAAAGGGGTTTGACCAACATTATTTCTGTGGATAGACAAAGGGGTGCCTTTCCATCCCCCACGAAAAGCTGGAAAGGGGAAGGGGTTTAACCAAAATTATTTCTGTGGCCAGGTAAAGGGGTGCCTTTCCGCATTGTAAATGATGTAAATGATGTAATTACTCTTCATAAGTAATATTTCCTTTATAAACGTCTGCAGTGAGCCTATCCAAGTTACAGTTTCCAGAGTTCACCACAAGGAGATTGCAGTACGATTTTTAACTCTTCCTCCAGGGTGCTTTATTATTGTGAGTCTCCTTGTCTGCCACTAATCGGGGTGCTTTATTATCGTGAGTCCCCTCGCCTCTCACAAACCGGGGTGTTCATTATCGTGAGTCCCCTCGCCTCTCTCAAACCGGATTGCTTTATTATCTTGAGTACCCTTGCCTCTCACAAACCGGGGAGCTTTATTATCGTGAGTTCCCTCGCCTCTCACAAATCGGGGAGCTTGTTTATCGCGAGTCCCCTCGCCTCTCACCGATTCAGAATTTTCTTAATCCCCATCGCTATCACCACTTATCACTGCAGTGCAATGATTTTTCTAACCATTTCGCTGAGTACTTTTGCTAATAGAAGAGTTTTCGACAAATGCCTAGTATGAGAGAAAGTTGGGAGGGGGAAGAGATTATAATTGTAACGTGTAGAATTTAATTCGAATTTAACTGAAGGAGGGGCCAAAGTGCCTCAAGAAGGGAAGAAAACGAAAGACAAACAAAAAAGCTAAACTCGCCATAAAAATATACTCAATTTTTGTGACTGGGATAGCAAATTTTAATGTCAGCAACCAATTGCGTAAAAGGATACTCACTCAATTTTTGAACTCGTCGTCTCCACAAAAACTCGTAAAGATGTTCTGCAAGGTTGCTTTTTTGCACTCCTCCTCGTGAGAGGAATCGTCGCATTCATCTGCAGGAGGAATTAATGTTTTGGGTGTGAGAATAGGTCTCGCTAATCACAAATTCCTCGGAATGATTCACAGTTTTATGAACATAACCGTGTTCTGTCAAGTTTATGTAGCCTTTCTAGCAATAAGTATGGATCTCTGTTCCCTCAGCCACATGTTTTTTAATTTAAGCAATCAAAGTATCTTCATCTCTTTCATTGTCGGGAAATATTTCTAACTGATACTGGGAGGCATGTCCCCTGTGGATCATGCCGAGGATCCATGAACCCTCC
>JAUMHM010039944.1:0-15607 GCA_032362435.1 Melikaiella ostensackeni
GCCATCCATGAAAATGACACCGGCTCCCAGTAGAACCGCGGTAAATCACACACATGGCCACGCCTCACAACCGTGAGATGATATATATATATATATATATATATATATATATATATAATTTAATTGAATATTTAACGGGATATTTTTTTCATGGAATAGTTGTTGGAGTTTACATATGGTATTTAAATATAGTCTTTCTCATTTTAAACACGTTTTCAAGGTCTGAAAACATATAATTTTAAGATCGTGGAATGTGTCAGTTTTTTTTTGAAAACACGAAACAGTTTATGAGCATAAACATGAGATAAAAGTCAAAAGCATCAACTTAATCGCGATCTAATACGTTGTTTTTTACTGATGTAAGAAAGTAGGGAGTCGTCAAAATTTAACTTCGAAATGAAGAAATATTTCCGATGGAAACAGCATTTTCTTAGTTCTTAAATTGTAGTATTGATTGAACAGTAAAGGCACCTAAAAAATAATAATTCTAGAAGAAATGTTAGGAAATATTTTTAGCCGCATAGATTCTTCTTTTACTTGTTATTACACGTTAGGAAAGTTAACATAACATAAATCAAAGACCTGTCTTTCTAAATGAGTTTTTTTATTGTAGAAGGTGTTGTGAAAGACCTTCTCTGTTTACAAGAATTATAAATGATTGAAAGCAACTTCTGATTTTCTTAGCTGGAAATACTGTTGGAATGTATTCATTCAGGTCTATTTATATTAATCAAAAAAAGGTTCTGAAAATTGTAAACGTGGAAAATAGAAAGGTTTAATAAAAGAACGTGATTCCTAACATTTTCAACTTTATTGAAACAATGAGAACGCAATATTTTGAGACTTGTAATTAAGCTTGATGATGTAGCAATTTTTTTTGTTAAAGGTGAAAACTGATTCGTTGTAATTGAAATTCGTTGTATAATATCAACAAAACCTCTTTGGCAACGGATGTGGAAACTTGCCATTCTAAAGATAATATGCGAGAATGATATTTTATACATTTGAAATTTCACATACCGGAATCAGGGACCTATTATTCTAAATGATTTTTTTCAATCAATCCGGGGATGAAGTAAAAAAAAAACAGAATTGTTTAGAATAAAAACTTCTAGAAAAAGTCCCTAAAATTCTTCTGATATTTGCATCTCATCGATTTTAAAATTTACTAAATAAATCATATAGCCCAATCAAATTAGCATTTGTGCTAGAGCTTGAAGCTATTAGCAGTTTTTTTGCTTGAAACCTTTGAAAAGTTTTCCTATCAAAGCTTAGAATTTCTTGAGCAAATTAAGGTAGATGCACTCTTGTTATTCACAAAAAGCTGCAAATTGCAAACATTTTTCTACATGTTCATGTGGATAGTTCGTTTTCGGTGACAGATAGCGTAAATTTCTATTTGAAGTGATCCTGAGAGGATAAAATGAACTTTCAAGTGAGTCGTTACCGAACACTGTGCGGCATATGGTATATTTTAGAAAATATGAATTTTTTATTTAAGGTCACGCTTTCGCTAAGTAAGCGATGCACGTTACGAATTTACGTTGTTATGAGAAAGAATAAAACTGCTTTTCTTACAAATCCTCGAAGCAAACTGCGTGATGAGCTTCAAAGAATTTTGTGTGGTACTGAAAACCCAAAATTGGTAGGGCAGGGAGAGGGAATTTTTCATTTTCTAATAATAATATTTTCAAATGTAACACTTTTAGTTAGTTTGAATTTAGTGAATCTGCTATAAGATAGTGCTTTCAGATTTTTCAGTTAAGTGTAAGCATTGAAACAAATTATTGTTTATAACAATTTGTTGCTAAAAATCGAATTTTTTTAATGGTGGAGTCTCCACAGCCGGCGCCGGCAACGAACGATGTTGCCGGCTGTTTTTCATAAAAAGCGAAATACGAAATGTAAGCGAATTTCATTTACAGTCATGCAAATAACTGAAAATATAATTTTCAAGGTCAAAACTGATAAAAGTCATGTTCGCAAAAAGAAAAATAGTCTGTTCGCATTTTTTTCATGAAAATACGGTGAGCGCAGAATTTGGAAGGGGGTAGGAATTGACTCAAATTATTTCTGTGACCAGTCACAAGGGTGCTTTCCCGCTCCTCCCATGAGACGTTGGAAAAAGGCAAGGGTTTGACCGATGTTATTTCTGTGACCAGTCACACGGGTGCCCTTCCGCCCCCACGAGATGTTGGAAAAAGGCAGGGGTTTGACCAACATTATTTCCAGGACCAGTTACAGGAGTGCCTCCTCGCCTTCCACGAGACGCTCGAAAGGGGTAGGGGTTTGAACAATATTAATTCTGTAACCAGTCAAACGGGTGCCTTTTCGCCGCCATGAGATGTTAAAAAAGGGTAGGGGTTTCACCAACATTATTTCTGTGACTAGTCACAGGAATGCCTTCTCGTCCCGCCACGAGACGTTAGAAAAGGGTGGGGGTTCAACCAACATTATTCATATACCCAGACACAGGGGTGCCTTACCGTTCCCTCCACGGAAGGTTAAAAGAGGGCAGGGGTTTAACCAACATTATTTGTGTGACCAGTCAAAAGGGTGCCTTCTTTCCCCCACGAGATATTGAAGAGGGTTAGAGATTTGACTAAAATTATTTCTTTGACCAGTTACAGGGTTGTCTTCCCGCCCCCGCGAGATGTTGGAAAAGGTTAGGGGTTTGACTAAATTTATTTCTGTGACGAATCACAGGAGTGCCTTCCCACCCGTATACGATTTAAAAAAAAAAAAAGTTGTAGACATAACATTTTTCTTTTTAGAAGCGTGGTTTTTTAAGTTTTGACATAGGAAATTATTTTTTTTTTTTGCAATTTTCATGGCCATAGTCGTAATCAGTGCATAAAAATACATCGCTACACGCTTTTCAGAACTTCAACACCCGGGAGGAAAGAAACAGCCGGCAACGAACAATGTGCTGGCGCCGGCAGGCTAGTCACTACGTTTTTTAAATCCGACAAACACTCTTTCTTGCAGAATTACTATTCCTCAGCAGATTAACCCAATGCAAATTAACTATGAGTGTTACTTTCTGAAATATAATTATTTCAGAAGATGTAATGCAAATAACAAGAAAATTGAAGAGACTTTTTATATAAATTTCAATTCTAAACAACTTTGTTTAAATTTCATAATCATCCCTTTTGTTAGCAGTTTAGGAAATAAATACAAAATTTTGATTGTTTGCAAGAAAAACTTATGCGTATGAGAAAATGATTCACTAAAGCAATAGATTTATAGAAAATGTAGTGCATATTGTTGAAGAACTGCTCAAGAAACTAAAAATGATCAAATATGGACTTCTGAAGGAAATCCATTCTTTGAATTTTCTGAAAATCCGACGACATTTTATCATTTTTCAAAATTTTCATTCTCTGTTCAGATAATTCGACATAATCAAGAATTTTTACATTATTCAACAAAAATTGATCTACATATATAGCAAAGAAAAATGTATTATTCAAGAAAAACATCTGTCATTGTTTGATAATTGGAAACTGAATTTCAATAGCTCATAAGTCTAAAATACGATTAGTATTTGCGTACACCTGACGAGCACTTTTTCAAGATCTAGTGAAAATGCAAGTGATCGTGCAATATGTAATAATTTATTATCTGGGTACACAAAACAGTTCAGATGCGAACCATGAAATAACAAAAGTGTAGTAATTCAACTTTCGAGTGAAGAAACATTTTTCAACAAAAATATAATTTTGCTTTAAATTCTTAATTATTTATGACTCTTTAGTTTGATCATTTCAATCAATTGAAATTACTTCATTAACTCTTTTTGAGTTATGCAACTTTTTGAACCATTATTTAAATATTTTCATGAAGTATTATGTTATATAAAAATTGAAGATAAAATCATAACCGGATAGTGAAATTACTCACAGTATGCAGTTTCATTAGTAATTTTTTCAAATCATGTTTGGCACACATTCTTAAAAAATAATTGATTACATAAAAAAACTTGCAATAATGCAAATTTCATCTCAATAACTATTTTCCCAAATCATGTTTCAAATTTAAATACGATTTTTGAAATTACTATAAAACGAAATGAGAGAAATTAATTGATTTCACCCTGATAAATCATATTTGATTTGCGTATTTGAGAGCTGCTTTAAATAATGAAGAAAAGCAAAATAGATCTCCCCGCCCCAACCCACCAAGGAAAAAAAATGCTAATAAAGCTCTCTAAATAATTAAGTATTGAGAAAGAAGTTCCTTTTCATCGATTTGTTTTTTCTTTCAAAGCTAAATCGAGAAAATTATCTCCTTTCTCACATCAGTAAAAAAAGCATACCAAGTCGCAGTAAAGCTTTTTATTGTTATTTCACGTTTTCCTACCAAAATGATTCGTGTTTACGGATAATGAATTCTTACATGGCAACTCTTAAATGAAGAAATATTCTCGAAAAAATCTGATACTTTTTTGAATTCTTAATTATTGATCAAATTTTATCAGTAATTTTTTCCTTGTGGAATGGTGAGACTTTTCTGCCTGTCTTTTCTATTCAAAGCAGCTCTCGAATGCCCGATTCGAAGTCTTTCTAAACTGAAATGATCACGAGGATCACACAAATTTCAATGATTAGAAATTAGAAGCTTTTCATAAGATGGAACTTTTTAACATCAGTAATAAAAATATGATTCATCAAGCTCAATTCCAATAATGGCTTCTACATTGTTTCATTATAATTTCATAAATCCTGTTTGAAACATGTTATGAAAAATTAATTATTCTGATAAAGTTTTCAATCTTGTTAGTGTTGATATCAGTTAATGGGTAAGTGCAGCCTAAAAGCTTTTATTTTGACGCGACAAACTAATTGAGTTATCAAACTTCCGAGTGAATAAGTGAAAAAATAGGGCAGTTTACCAATTGTTCGATCATAGTAATTTTGAAGGGTTACACGGAAAATTCTCTTTGAAATTTTTAATAAATACTTTTAAAAATTTTGAATTTTTCGTGAAATGTTGAAGCTTGACGAAAAAATAAATATTTAGAGAATTCCAGGGACGGTCATTAAAATTTACGTATTGAAATATAGTATTTTTCGTTTTCAAGCACATTTTAAGGTCTAAATGCACATAATTTTCAGAACCTGCAATGTGTAATAACTTTTTTCAGGCGTTTTATTGTAAGATTTTTTGAATTAAGAGTTATTTTGTTAGTTTTGTGTTTTAACAGTTTAGATGGAACGATGTGTGTATGGGACATTTTTTTCTAAGATTGACCCACCCTAAAAAGTGACATTCACTGATCGAACTCAAACTTGGGCAAAGTGTAGTCCTACCAGGCAGTGCTTCACGAGAAAAAAAATTTCAATTGGATAAAAATTGACCGAGATGGGAAAGGGGGATTCTTGGACCTGCGTTGACAGCCCCTATTTCGAATTAACTGAACTGCTTTGAGTTTGAATAAAAAAAAATATGACCTTCACGTTTTTGATAGATTTTTTAAAAAACGACCTATAGAATGCCTATAACCATTTCTTGAAAGAAAATGTGACCCTCTTTTTCAAAATCAAAAATATTTTTGATTTTCTTCTGAGTTTGACACATTTTTTTTGTTTCAAAATGAGAATCAGGATTTTTAATCTCGAAGCCTCAAAGCGCAAAATGACGCTATTTTGAGGAAAATAAATAGAAAGTATTGAGGTGCATCGACGGCGCTGGATTTATGGCAAATGTAAATAAATAATTTCTCAAGTTTAAAGAAAATTTTAATAAGAATCAGCAATTATTATTGTTAATAATAATTTTTTAACAAATTTTTATCATCTTATGTATTTATGAACAAAAAATTCTTTCTGTTTGCGAGGAAATAACATGTCTCATGGAGGGCAGGAAGTACACTTGTCTTGTGACACAGAAATAATACTAGTCACACCCCTACCCCTTTCTAATGTCTCGTGAGGGGCGGAAATGTACCCCTGTGACTGGTCATAGAGAAAATGAAGGATCACACCTCCAGTCCATTTTTTGGAACATTTCGCTACCGTTATCTCACACTATGTTTGTCCATTGTGCAGTATTTCTGTTATTCTTGACATATAACAACCATTCTCTCGAAAACAATTAGCCGTGGAGTCAAATATCTTCAACCGATAATCGATATCCCTGAAGGCAATCGAGATATCGGTTTAAAAATTTCAAATTCGTTTCCCTCGCAAAAAATCCTATTGAAAATCTGCATCGAAATTTGTCGCCATGCATATCGTATTCTTGCGCGTTTAGTAACTTTCTTCACCCTTTCCAGTTTTGCTAAGTAGGATGGACTCTAAAAGGGTTGGGGAGGGTGTAGAGTGAATTCAGTCACAATTCTCATCCCTTCCAGGATCCATGCTCACATGGATTTCCTCACGTAAAATTATTTCTTAAAAACTGGTAAAAGAAATTCGCGGTACCAGTAATTTTTATACGTGTACCGACAATTTTTGTACCGATACCGGTTTTGTATACACAACCTTTCAAAAGTGTCGGGTCTCAACCTTCAAAATCCTGCAACTCTCCTAATTTTAGAAATTTTGGAAAACCATTTTCACCATGAACTACACTTACCCAACACTAACGTTTCACCGAGTTTTATCAGAAAGGCTAGACCTCCCTACAACTCTGATATTCAGGAAAAGGATTGACCTAGCTGATATTCTAAGATAAAAATTAGAAATTATTTTCAGGCACATTACTTGATATTACAAAAATGAAACTATTTCAAATAAGTGACCTATTATTTTAATTGTAAATGATATTTTATTAAGAAAGATGTTGCATAAAACCTTTTTATATATTCTTAAATAAACCCAAAATCTTCTCACAACCATTTTTATTGCATTACATTTTTTTTTTCAATATCCACATAGAACGAAACAGATTTTTTTTATAAAACCCGATAAATTCTTGGCACCCTAAGAATAGAAGTGAATTCAATATTTTTCAACTAAGTTGGCATTGTTTTGCATAAATTTTGTATATCGATATACGTGAAAATTCTAGCAGAATTTAGCTAATATCAGTAAGATACGATAAATGTTTGCATTATCTTAAAATTAAACGCAAATTACAGGGTAGTGCCAACAATATTAAATGAGTTTGAAACAAAATCGTATATTTTTTGTTTAAAAATATTTTTTCGTTTCAAAGTTGGAACACGAAAGTTAGCTTTTCTCATACAGCAGTAAAAATACTCCATGAAAAGTCGCAATATAGATAAATCTATTCGTTTCTTTGTCTCGTGTTTTGCTCCTAAAATTTTATGTATTGTCATATAATAAATTATTACACAAACGTGCACTTCACTTCTACGCAGATACTATATAAGGCGACTCTAATAACGGTTTTCATCATTCTCCAAATATTCGGCTTCCTGCAAAAACTCCTTATTTCACGAGTTCTCTTTAGTAGAAAGTTTTGATTGAGAAAATATTGCCTGAATACTTGGTTTTCAAGATGAGAGGAAAATTTGCATTTGCTCTTTTACTAAGTAAGTATGAGTTATCTATAGAAAAAAATACATTCTTGCTACGAAGAGATTTGGTTCAAGAATGAAATAAGTATATAAATTCTTTATTCTAAATGATTTCTTTTCATAGCATGTGCTGAAGATCAATTAATTATGAAGAAATCACTAATAATATATAAAAATAATATATAAAAGACATGATGTACATTAATCCAAATGATTAATGAAAACCTTATTCATTGATTTTACTAGCATGCAAATGGTATGTTCTATGGTACATTCTTACGAATCACCGACCTCCTGTATGTTTTCATTTCGCCTGTTTATTTTCAATCGAAAGTTTGTATTTTGTTTATTTTTTAACTTTGATTTTATTGGAAAGTGGGTTCTAGTACTTTTATTCGATTCATTTTGAATTTTAAAAGATATTTCGGCATTGAAATTACTTGCTTCCATCCAAATATGATACTCAATCTCAAAAATACATCTATCGATATCATTTGTTGATTTTATAAACAATTTATACAAGCGAACTTCCAGTGCCGACATATACCGGTAAAACAAAATTGTTTTTTCCTTAAATTTCTATTAAATTATGTTGCTAGTGAGATTGAGTAATGAAAATTCGTCATCCGATATTATTTTCTGATTTTATAAACAAATTGGATAGACAATTCCAAAGTGTCAAATTAATTTCATCTCTTAATTGTCCTTAAATAATGTTGCCAGTGATATCAGCGACATGGTGTCATGCCTATAAATGTCTACTGCAACCATTTCAGACAAAATTTTGAATTTTTCTTTTAAGCATCATGTACTCAAAATTTATACTTTCACCTCTCATACCACCACATTTCAAAATCCAATCATCTGTTCCAGACATATAGATAATTCGAAGATATTCAACCCCACAATACAATACGGCGTAACTCCCGTAATTATCAAAATGTTTGAAAATTATATGAGGTTCAAATGTCTGTTATATAATACCATAATTTCACCAAGTTTCATTCAAATTGACAGCACACTTTCTGCTTCTGATATTCCTGACTAAATAAATAAATGGATTTTTATTTTTAAAGCAATCGCAGTTTCATTTTTGGCCATCTTTGCAGCAACTTGTCCTAAAGGAGGCTGCACTAATGTAAGTAAACAAAATATCACACGCTTTTCTTAAATAAGTATTGGGAAATGATTAGTTTGCCCCGAAATTGTAAACTGAAAAATAAAATATGTTCTCAGGTAAAGGGAAGTGACAAAATTTGCGCAATTACTATGGAAGGCTACTATGGAATTATAAGTACAAAGCAACTCAATTGCGACACCGCTTGTGGAGGAGGTTAGTTGCGTTGAAACCCATTTTTTTATTTTCTAAGAATTAATTTTTTTTTTAATCTTCAAATACAGCTTCCACGAATGTTTAACTTTTCAAATCTTTACATTTTTAATTCATTCAGCTTGAAAGCTTTTAAAATTCAATTTTTTATCTCTAAGAGATTCAATATGAAATAGTTCAATTTGAAAAATTTATTTATATTCCAAATACATACAACATAGGAGTATTTATTATACCATTATTTTAGAAGTATGAGATTTTTAAAAAGACATGACCATCTACTCTATAATAAATTTCAATAACTATTTCAGATTTGAAAAAAGTTAATATACCCCTTCAAGATTGTCATGGGCATCAATAATAATTATAAAATCCTGAATCGGAGTTGCTAAATAAAAATTTTGAAATAGCTGGACGCATATGAAAGGTGGTCCAGAATAACACGAAAACGTATTTTTGTCCACTACAATATTGAATAAAAAGTTTGTACTTCTCCAAATTCAAATGGAGTCACTTGTAAAAAATGTAATCTCCGTAATAAAAACTCAAGTGCCATAATTTCAAATGTTTCTTAATTATTCTTGGTTACATTTTAGACTGTAATTAGTGTCAACTCATTCAATCTGAAGAACCAATATACTGAAATTAAAAGAAAGAGATATATAATTTTTAAATGATAAAATATAAAACCATCCTTGCTCAGAGGCAGAAAATTTTTGGTTTGAATGGTTTTCAAACTTTGAAAGGGAATACTGATATTTGTAAGCAAAGAATCGGCAAAAAACCATTCTGAAGTTGAGAAACAACTCTTTTGTAGAATTAAGTAATCTTTCCTTTACTAGACCTTTTTATTTCTACATTTTTTCAAATTTTTGTTGTTAAATAATGATTTTAATAGATAAATAGCCAGAATATAGTTAATTGATCCTTATATGCCCTAAAATATTAAGTATGTCAATTTATGATGGATAACTTTCAAATCTTTGATACTGACTTCCAAACAACCTAGGGTTATGACTTTTTTTTTTATTAATTTATAATATATCAAATTATTAAGCATAGAATTGCATGAAGCCTATTCTCAAGTCAACTGTTTTCGTCGATAATTACCTGGCTGTACATGCGCCGTGAAATATAAATGAGCCTTTAAAAAAGAAAAAGAAAGAGATATCAAATTCACTCCTATCACAATAAAGTTTACACCATTCAATATAACATGAAATCCATTACAGGAAATCGTCATCGAGCCACTTATTTGCTGGTGAAACATGACAATTCTTGACTTCATTTATTATTCCAAAAATAGATTTTCCCAAAAAGGTTTTCGACATTGATGAAAAACCCAAGAAAAGGTAATAATTTTCTGCTTCATACCATTTCCTTGAACAGTGTGATTTTGTCTCTTCGTAGATGCCATTATATTTGGCAAATTATCCTTCGGAAGTAAAAGGTCTATCAAAGACTCCCAGTTGTGGAACCACAGGTTCTCTTTTTTATATTTCAAAATAAATACACCTTTCTGTTTGGATTTTGCTGGAAATATTTCTGATATACAATTTATTTACCCTCAAAACTTTTTATATTTTTAATAATATCCATGTACCTAATAAATGAGAGAGAATTGGTTTCCTTGGGTGAAAAATTTCTAGATAAACTTCTGGTAGTCTGCATCGAACAACAGCATGAAGAAGTTTATATAAAAAATCAATTTCCTTACATAAATTCTCTACAAGTTTTTAAATTTGGATCTTCGAGTTTTTTCTCCAGCACTTACTAGCATCATAATAATTTGCATTACATAGCTATTTATTATATCGTGTTACCAAAAATTCTAATTGCTGGCGTGGGGTAGCAAATTTCCATTTATGAAAGTCAAACAAATTAGTGCCGCCCGCCATGAAGCACACAAATAAATTTCAATGTATGAAAGCTCAAAAAAAAATTTTTAGTGCCGTCCGCCATGAAGCACGCAATTTTACGAATAGAGTCAACGCACGAATGGTAGCCAACACAGTTTTACGATGGGGCGATGGTAAGTTCGAAAGACAGTCTTAATAGCAGCAGAACGCACAAGTCTATCCGGTCCGAAAAAAACAATAGTTTTCCGTGCCAAAGAACATGTTCCACGTCAGAGCAGACATTAATCCACAATCAACACAACGTCACCAACTTGAAAATTACGCTTCAGGACAATCCACTTGTTTCTCTGTTGAAGCGTATTCAGGTACTCCTGAGACCAGCGTTTCCAAAGCCGGTCACGCGTTGCCTGGACAAGCCGCCATTGAGTAACATATTTCAGGTCAGTATTCGAGGTGGTAGGCTTAGGAATTTTTTGTCAGATTTTACCGACAAGAACATGGTCCGGAGATAAGACATTGTAATCTTCTGGATCGCCAGTGATTGGAAATAAAGTCCACGACTTTATGCATGCTTCGATTTTCACAGCCAAAGTAGAGAGCTCTTCATAAGTAAGATTTTGAGTCTCAACCACCTTCCTTATAAGAGACTTCGCTAATTTGACATTGGCTTTCCATAAACCATCAAAGTGAAGAGCGGACGGAGGGATGAACTTCCACTTTATGCCTCGGTTTGCCAGAAAATCTTACACCATTTTCTAATAGATCTCTGCTTCTCGTAGCATTGAACGGAGCTCTGCATCCGCACCATATAAAGTAGTAGCATCATCACCCCACATTTCACGAGGGGCACTTCGACCACCAGCCAGACGTTGTAACGCGGCGAGAAGTAATTGTGTGGTGAGATCGCCGACTACTTCGAGATGCACGGCCTTTGAACTTAAACAGATGAAAAAAGCGACGTATCCTTTGCTGGTGCGGTAGCCGCGTCCGGAACGAAATTACGAATGTGTGCCTTTACAAGAACGCAACCTGATAATCCATGCTCGGCGAACAGCATACGATTACGTTAACTGAAATCCACCATGCAAAGCAGTGCGGTGCGCCCAGTCAACACTAAGTATTGCGAGAGGACTTTCACCGTGCAAAATAACTGTGTTTCGTTGATCAGAGGGCAGAGACTGAATCCATAAAGGAATGCAAGCAAGTGAGTGGATATTGTTTTTTTTCAGTGGTTTTCCTTGGTGAAAGCTGACCAAATTGTTCTCAAGATGACATCCTTGTGTCCACAAAACGCAGTCCAGAAACGCGCAATGAATTTCTTTAGATGAAAGACATGATTGCATGAGGTCGGCACACTCCACGGCTGGATCGAGAAGAAGTTTAAGGCACAAACAGCAGGCGATCATTCTTGTTAGACGAATCAGGGACAAGAAATTCCTAATTGTAGTGGGATTGTGATGAGTGCAACGAATCGAAGTGGATGTCGACGCGAATTCCTGGTCATTCTCTTGAGAGGCTTTATGAAGGCACGGAGAAATTAGCCAATGCAATTCAGTTTTTCGAAGCCATCATGGGCGATGCCACCACAGATCTGGATTAGCTAAAGAGTGAGGGTCCGTTCCTTGAGTAGCAATATCGGCGCGGTTCTTGGTAGTAGGATCATAATGCCAGGGAGAGGAAGAAGAATGTCGTTGTATCTCTGAGACTCTGTTGGCAATGTAAATCAGCCAACGAGAGATATCCTCTGTTTGGATCCACCTCAGAACGTTTTGTGAATCCGACCAAGCGTGAGTGACTGCATGAGAGAGGATTCATTCGTCGCGTACGTGATTGATCGACCGAGCCACGAGAAGAGCAGCGCACAATTCCAGTCTAGAGATGGTGATGGTTCTAAGTCACATGACGCGAGTCTTCGACGTAATTAGTTGTGCGTTGCAGGTCATCGGGCTATCAATGTCGATTGCTGGAGCTTTGAATCGAAATTCATCAAATATAGGATCCCAGACGACTCCCAATGCATTAACCGGGCCACCGTTCTCAAATTGTAGCCAACTTGGTCGCAACGGGTCACACTCAGGAGCTCCAGCTAAAAGAGGAGGGTAGTTGAAAGCCCACTTGTATAGGTGCATTCCTCCGGACTTCAACAGCTGAATTAGTTGATCTCGAAGTTTGGTAGCAGAATCTTTGTCACTCGTGCCTGATAAGATGTCATCGATGTGAATATTCTTGTGAATGAGCTCTGAGGCATCGAAGTGACTCTTGGCTTCATCCGTTGCTAACTGCTGATTGTCCGAATTGCTAGACACGGAGAGCATGACATTCCATAAGTAACGGTTGAAGATTAGCATCCTTATCGTCGACCCCAACCTTACAGTTAATCACCTCAATATCATCTCAAAAGGCGACGCGAGGGAACCTCCACCGCATTAAAATAGCAGCGAGATCATTCCATCATTTGGGACTTATATATAACAGATGATTCGAGGCCACCCCTAAAGTCGTCCTTTGTAATGCATTAAAGACAATGCAAAGTTTCGGATGATCATCTGCATTCCGCCAAACAGTATGATGAGGAATGTAGTATGTGTGATTCTCCCGAGGTGTGATCATAGGACGGTCAAAGAGAAACTCGTGCAATGTGTCAACCTGAGTGGATTCGTCGGCATCCATCCATGAAAACTCGCTCAAACTCCTAATTCTCGAGGAGAATCAATGGGGGGAACGTTTACTTCCTTCTGTTCCCAGAATCGCTTCAGAATTTTAGCAAGGTTGTCCTTCTGGTGATCGCTCAATGCCTTTACGATTAGAGCATGGTCTGCGCTTTCTGATGACTCGGACAATCAGACTTAGACAATCACAACCCATTCAAAAATAGTTCGAAAAGCCACAGGAGCCTCTCGCGATCCGCGGCAAAGTTCATCGAGCAGAAGTAATCCGTAAACGTCAGCGACCAAGAGCACATCATTGGGTCCCAGCACAGCTAATTCTGGATCCACTAATGGAAGCCTCTGGATGTGAGGCCAATTCCTCAGAACGATTTTTCGCGGCAAGTTTATCCGACTATGGGCTTATTCTCAACCATGCTGACAGAAACATTAAACGCCTGCTGCGGAAGACCAAGTCTTCAAACTGAGTGGTGTGATATGAAGTTGGCAGCTTGCGCGGTGGCAAGTAGAACTTATGAGGAAGAAGTGGACTGATTTTTGGTTTCTGACGAGGCAGGTCCGAAAGTCAATAGAGCTTTCTTAACACTTGGATTGTTCACGTCACTAGGTCTTGCTTGTTTGCGGTGCAAGAAACCGTAAAGAGAAGTTTGATGACGTTCGTGGCACCGCCGGCAACGGAACTTTGAAGGGCAATCTTGACTGAAATGTCCTGATGACAGGCAGGTGGAACACAAGTGAACCCGAAAAGCAATCTCTCGCCGCTTGATCAAATCAAGTGCAGTCCGAAGAGGACAGTAACTGGTGCAATGTTCATCCGCGCAGACCACACACCGCCGAGTCATAGACGTAGCTAGTAATTCCGACTGCCTTTGAAAGTTCGTACGACCGTTCCAACTGGAAGCGGCGGTTTGACTGTTGTCACCGGCTTACATAACATTTCGGTAACATGAGGTGCTCGAATCCGCTATTGGAGAAGTGTTTCAATCTCGGAATAGACGAAAAACTGTGTCTACTTTCCCTAGTTGGTTCTCCCAATCTCAGCGAGTAATAGGATCCATGCCTTTGGCAGCCACAAACGCGAATAAGGGATCCCAATTGTCGGTCGGGTAGCCAATGATGTGGCTTAAGAATTCTCCCTGCCATGAAAGTCTGTCCAACAGAGTTTTCAACCCTTTCGCACTTTCTTCATTCCATGAGAGAAGAGATGAGATTCTGACAAAGAACATTTATTCAAGAAATGCCTGAGCTAACTGGTCATACTATAATGTCCCTATCACCTATCCTAAATTGTAACGCAGGTAGACTAATTTTCGGTCAATAACATCATTATTCCTCACATTTATTAGGAACTGGTTGACGGCAGTCTCTTATTTATGTATAGGTAAAAATCTACACTCTTACATGCACAGCTAACACAAACCTCCTCTGACTTAATCTTCTCATATATTTTTTTAAAAATATTTTCTTCACACCTTCTCTTTTTATTTATTCTTGATTGGCACGAGCCTTATATTAAATATCAACGCATAAATTCTAAGATACGTTTTCTACAAGCAAATTCATGTGAGATATTAAACGTCTAGAAAATCCCTCCTTTTCTTTCGTTGGAATTCAAAGAAAATTTTCCTTTAATCTGAGGAAACCATTTACTTGACCAGATGCCAAAGTAGACTTTGGGTCCGCTCTCCTATGGTTCTCAGAAGGATAAGAGTTAAATTTTATTAAGGACAGAATATCGGGAATCATTTCTACATTCACTGTTTATTATGGTTTCTAACTTTTTCATCCTCAAAAGATCTTACGAGCGATTTCCTCATACACTTCACTCTATTCTCATCGCTTTCTCTCTTTAATGATCAGCAGTAATCAGCCATCATATTGACATCCCATCGACCTCGATATCTCATTTCCAATATCTTTATGTCTTCATTGAATCTCTCCCCTTGATCCTCACTAAAATCTCCCAGATTCGTTGGGGAGTAATCAATATGTGAGTGCGAATAATGTAACTTGAAGCTCATAAAACACCTAAGTTTGTTACAATTCGCTATCATTCGAGCCACTATTTCTTCGTAATCTTCACTTTTATGATTCCCAAGAAACTTTTTCACAACTTCTTTGAGACTAATGCAGGCTGCTTTTACCTTGACATTCATTGTAGATTTGAAGTCACCATCTCTTATTGGTTTGCGTATTTGTCGTCCATCGAAGACTTCTTTAGTTATTTTCGCGTCACTCAGATGAAAAAATTGTTCTTTCAAAT
>JAUMHM010039970.1:0-15605 GCA_032362435.1 Melikaiella ostensackeni
CTAGAATTTACATCGTTGCCAAGTGTGCGCATTTGATAGAACAACACTTTTGTTAATCAATTTTTCATAATTACTGTGCGGCAAAATTTTGTGTTCAATAAGGCTGTTTACTAAGTGACGCTTATTCTACAGGTGAGAAAAATTTCATGAAGATCCATAGAGTGGAATTTGTGCAATTAAATAAAAACCACTCTTCACCATATACTCAATGTAAACTTTACGATTTTTTTTTAGAAAAAATTGTGTGGTAAAAATAAAAATTTGTTTGGACAAATATTCTTCGTTTGCTTTCTGGAGTTCATATAATTTTTTTCACAAAAATCTATAGAAAAATCCGCACCTTGACCATAATACCTTGAATCCTTCTCAATCTGCACACTCTGTACACCGACATGAAGTTTGATTTGAATCAATTCGAAATCAATTCGAACCCACATTTTAATCCCTTCCAATCCGTACCTGCAATTCGTACGTGCAATCCGAGGCTCATTCGGAAAGACTTTGAATCCTCCTCAATCCGTGCTTCTCCTTGAAGTTCAATCCGAATGAGTCCCTGACTTATCCCGAACGACTTTGAATCCTTCTCGATCCGTAAACAAACAGCAACTTCAATACGAATCAATCCGTACCCACACTTCAATCCTTTCCAATTCGTACGGCCAATCCAAATGAATCCGAGGCTCATCCGGACAGATCCAAACCAAACCCGACTTTTTTAAAACGGTTTTAAAACTGTATTATTTAAAAATAAAAAATAAATTGTTGTAAGAGCAACATTTTGATAAAAATTATTATAATTATCCCCAAAGAAAAAAATCAGTAGGGAAACTCTCTAAAAACAATGTCTAGCGGTATTATACAAATAAAGAATCTTTTAATTTAGTTATAGGGGAAACCAGTACGAGGCGGATAGAAGAACTTTCGAAGTCATAATATTAATAAATGATAAACAAGTGGAGAAAGTATTACATACCAAATTAAGGGCGTTGGAAACGGACCCTAACCTCAAAATTGAATTGCCCCTTTTTATTTCGTAAATACTAGAATTACATCTTTGTTAGATACTTAGGGCCTACTACTATTCTGAATAAAGTCTGCAATTGGAGTGAAAAATTGGCTAAATTAATACAGTGTTTATTTTTCAATATGTTATAAAAATTGTACGAGCTTAAAACTAAGTCGTATTTAACATGCAACCATGACAGTCATTGCTACCAACTATCATAGACAAAAAAGACTACGAATAATTTTATTTGGTTATGTTGGTGAAAGTCATGAACTTGCTTATTTACTTAAAAGTTGTTTGGTTGGTAGCACTTACTTTTTTGTGCTCGCAACCTAAAAGAAAAAATCTGCCCTCTGCCCGGGCATATTCTCATCGCGCGCTGGTATCCACTTCGTACTGGTTTCCCCTGAACAATTTAGTGAACAAAAGTAATTTTCTTAGAATTGACTACTTTTTTCTGATTCAGACTAATATTTTTTGGAGTAAATGTAAGTGTAATAAGGTTTACTTATGAATAGAATTATGAATGAACAATATTCTGTGATTGTTTAAACAAATTTTATGAGCAAATACACATTTTAATCATAATTTAATAAGTAGATTTCGTTTCTTCTGCAGGTGCTACTGCAGATATCTTGTCAATTATTTTTAGTAGTTAAACTTTGCTATAGGATAACAATTTTTAATTATTCAAACAAATTGAATAAACAAATTCATAAGTTTTAATGCATAAGAATTATTTATTATTAAAACAATTTTAATCAAAAAATACATGACTCTGACCATTTTTACTACAAAATCAAATAAAATTATCTTGCTTATCACTCAGTGCTATGATACATCTCGGCTCAGTGACAGTTTTTCATAAGTAAACAATTTTTTAATAAAAATAGGCATAATTTTATCTCTTTTTATTACAGGAATTTTGTATTTTAAGTACAATAAGGAAAAACTGTTATTGAAAGTAGGTTTCGTTCAAAAGCAGGTCCTTTATTGATTCAAATGAATATGTGAAATTAATGCTAGGCTCAACTAAACATACTTTTCAATGCTCAATCCGTGCGTCAACACCAATTTCGATCCGAATCAATCCGAAACCAATCCGCACCCTCCTTTTAATCCTTTTCAATTCGAACTCCCAATCAGAATGAATTCGACACCAAATCAAAAAACCTTTTAATCCTTCTCAATCCGTGCGGCTAGCTGGTTACACCATATGCGACATAATATAGGCAGGTACTGCGCCGGCTAAAGTTATCGAACGTTACCGAAAAATACAAATGATCGTTAAGTTACTAAAAATTACGTCAAATTTTCGGTAATCTATGGTAGCCTATCGGCTATTCATGGTAACTTTCGGTAACTTTCTTAAGCCTCTCCGTCGACCTCGGATTAGTCCGAATTTAGTCGGATAGGAATCTTTGCTTCAACCTAGGATTAGCTCGTAGTGCAACTGATTGGTTCGGATACAGATTTTGGAATCAAATAGATTCAGAATAACGGGAACTTTCACCAGGGCAGTGTACTCAAAATGCAGGACTCCAGCTTGCTTAGATCACCCAACTCACGGAATTTCACAATGACTTGCAGGGGTTTCAGAAACCAGCTTGCAATGTTCTGAAATGAGTTTTTCAAAACACAAAACTCTGCTGATAATCCGTTCTTGAATTTTTCTACAATTTCTATTACTATTATTTAGTCTCATGTACCAGAATGTAAAAATATTTTTCTACAAACCAAAAATGAAACAAATGGCAGCTAAGCCTAATCTCTATATAGCCTATACGTTGACAACAAGTTAGGTAGAATCTATGTTTATTTTTCAGCTTAGTTCCTTAGCCTTTACTAATAGTTGAAACACATCTCGCTCTGCGATGTGTAATTTATCCTAAGACGGATTCCATTTAATGAAAGCGAAGTTGCTCCTTGCCATAAATCCAATGCAATAACTCAGCAATGCGACCCTTAAGGCCTAGACATGCTCGAACGCAAACGCGCACGCCAACGCTGACGCTTACGCGAAGCAATTTGGTACGCATTTTTGAGTTATACTGAGTGGAGGCCCAGCAGCAAAAATCGTCGCGGTCGGTCCCACTCTGGCAATCGTCGCGAGGTAGTAGACGGATGATGGCGAACGTTTTGATTCTTTTTTCTTTTTGTTGTAGATTTATTGTAAATTTGTCTCTAATGAGTTGAAAAAGCGAGTAGTCTCAAAGTCTATTTTTTATTTGTGAACTTTCTGGGTGTCCGTTTTTAGTACATAAAAAACTCTTAATAAGAAAGTAGATTTCATTTCGATCTTTATGAAATTTTAAGAGAGAGACATCAAGCAAAAATTTGTTCCAATCTGCAGAGTTGCCTATGAATACTATTACGATTTATTTTTATTGCGGTATTAATGATTACTAAATTTTCTAAAAATAGATCTATTTTTATTTAAATATAGTACACAAATTTGAGTACGTTAGCAATTTTCAGAAATGTGTTATTGTTTTGGATTATTACCTTTTTCTCTTTTTTGAAAAATGGAATAAGCTGAATTGATTGGTTCTAAATCAAACTACAAGTAATATGAGTTTCATGAAGATAATATTAATAAAGAAATATTCATGTTTAACTTTTTTAAGTGCGAATAAACGCTTTTCTCGAGACAACTTTCTGAAAGCATTTTCATATCCTTATTTCAAGAGCTAATGCATAATTCACAAACAATTTTAATTATTATTCTTGAGAAATTTCACAAACATATACCCACATTGTCCATTTTTTTAAAGAAAATATTAAGTTTTTCACTAATTCTAATCGGAATCAGCTTCAAAGTTGAGGAAATGAATTATCAGTAACAATGACGATTGTTATAAAAACTTTGATCATTTCATTACAAATAATTTGTATACTTTTCGGAAATCACCGACTTGTTGAAATGAAGTAGAATATTCGAATTGTAGTTAATTCTCTTTCAAGAAATTTGCGATTGTAATTATTTTCATTCATAATGATTAATTGTATCATAGAATAAATTTACAAAATTGAGACGAACATGATGTGTTGGTTTGCATTGTGAAATTTATGAAAAAACGCATAAACATACGTATAATCTTTAAAATGTATTACTGTATAATTTTTGAGAAATGTATACCATTATGAAAATAATGATTCCACTATGAATTACATTTAATATACTTATGCAATTAAAAATTGTAAATATTTCATACACTTTTCACTCAGGAATATTAGGATTGTTCTTTTAATTTCATTTTTCAAAGGAACTGATCAAGGAATGTAGGTAGTCTCAGGAATATGAGGTAATTTTCGATCGCAAATATTTTTTCATACTTAGTAATTACTAAATTTCAAAAATATTGAGTTTGGAAGTCTTTTAACTATTTTAATTGAAGAGTTGCAGTACAGAACTAGATAACTGACACTTTTGCCGAAAATGTGTTTTTTGCATAAAAAATTATTTGAAAATCAAATACAGTTGATTGTGTTGAATGAATGAAGTTAGTTTGCCTACAAATTTCAGTGCATGCTGCTAATCTCTAGTAATTTTCGCTCGATTTCATTATAAAAACTGTTATTACTCCATCAAAAATACATGATGCACATAATTGTTCATCAAATTTGTTTTTGAAATATCAAAGTATTCATTAACTAATTTTCTAAATGTAGTTCAACAACTTTTCAAGCTTACACATTTTTTAGATTCAGTAATTATAGGCATTTTGGAATGGATCTTGATATTTTATATAAAACGGAACTTTTCAAAAGCTAAAAGAAATTTTATTTTGTTTTTTGAATAAATATTCACTAATTAACTTTTTCAAAAACCAAACGTCATAGCCCTATGCATAATTTAATTATCTTTCAGTTAAAAAAAGAAACGTTCAAATCGGATCTAAATTGTCCTGTGAAACACAATTTTTTATGGGTACTAATTTTGCCACACTTCGGAGGAGTACGGTGAAAACGGTGAAAGGCGTCCATTTAGGATTTTTACGAGCGCGGCGGCGATGCGTTTGTCTAGTATAAACCAAAGCACTGTTCAACACAGTTTCTATCCTCACGCAAATTTAAAGTCATGCTAATTTTCGATTTAAAAAAAAAAGTGAAAACTTAAAACGAGATATGGGGAGCAGACGATTTTTCGCTGAAAGGTTTATGAAAAGAAGAGAGGTATTATGTTTTTTCTTTCAATAAACTGTAATAATATCAAGAAATATCGTATCCGATCGTAAGGCAAAAATTTGAGTGAAAAGAAACTTTATAAAAGTGGTTTTTTGTGAGAAATGAAGATTTAAGATTGCAGCTTAGAATTTGATTGGTACTTTGGTGCTGAAAAAAATGGCAAGTAGTTTTATTTAAGGGCTTTTTCTTTGAAAAAAGAAGTATGTTATTATTTTATTGTATTTAAAAACTTCTTAGGAAAAGGAATATGGATAGAAAAAGGTTAAAAAAAGACAAAGAAAAAGAAGATGAGAGACAAGTACAGAGAGTCAGTTATGTAGTTTTGAATTGTCAATTTTTTTATTACTATATTGAAATTGAGATTTTGAACAAATCCTTTAAATACAACATGTATTTGATTTTTAAAGAATTTTTGATGCAAAAAAACGCATTTCTGGCAAAAGTGTCAGTTATCTAGTTCTGTACTGCAACTCTTCAATTAAAATAATTAAAAGACTTCCAAACTCAATATTTTTGAAATTTAGTTATTACTAAGTATAAAGAAATATTAGCGATCCATCTCTTTGATTACAAATGGAACTATTTTGTTGAAAATTAACTTTTTTCTTGAAAATTCATATTTTCATATTGAAAATTCATATTTTCATATTGAAAATTTAATTGTTTTGCAGAAAATTCGTCCTTTTGGCTTGAAAATTCAACTGTCTTATTGAAAATTCTATTATTTTCATAGAAAAATCAACTATTTGGTTGAAAATTAACTTTTTGGTTTAAAAATTCCACAATTTGGTTCAAATTTTGAAAAAAAATTTGTTTTTTTTTTTTAGTTTGAAAATTCATCTCTTTTGGTAAAATTTTCATCTTTTATGGTGAAAAATGCAACTGCTTGATTAAAAATTGATCTGTTTCGTTTGAAGATTCAACTATTTTGTTGAAAATTCGTCTTGTTAGTCTAATTCAATTGTTTCTGATTTAAAATTATAGATCTACTTCAATTGTTTTTCATTTAAAATTACAATCTTTTTGGGTTGAAATATCAACTAATACATTTTCGATGAGAATTCATCTTTCTGGGTTCGAATCCCAGCGGAGCTAGAGAGACATTTTTTCACGACTTATGAAATCACTATTTGAAAAAATTATTTAAATATCGATATGAGACATGAATTTATACCAGTACGAGAAATCCCGATAACATCTTTAATTAACAAGCTATAATGTTGGTAATTGTATTCACTTTTGAGGTTACTCAAAATACAGTTATACTCATCTAAAACCTCAAATTTCCTGACCCTTCTCAGCAGATATTTTTTGTCTATGAGCCGACCAGAAGAACGAAGTAATTTTTTTTTTAATTTTTGAATTAGCGATTTGAGAATATATTATTTGCATAAGATAATAAGATACCATAATATTTGATCTGCCCCCCCCCCCTTAGTAAAAAAGAATGTTACTAAGATTTTATGAACTGCAGGAACGAACATACATATAAATCTGTTAATGGAATTAGTTTTAGAAGAGAAAATTTCCAGTTTTCTGACAAAATATTTTTGAAATTAAAATCGTTTTTATTTGAAATATCAACTATTATATTTTTCGTTGCGAATTTATCTTTTTCGCTTGAAAATTAAGCTACTCGGCTGAAAGTTAAAATACTTTGTTAAAAATTCATTTTTTTGGTCGCCGATTCATCATTTTAGTTGAGAATTTAACTGTTTTGTTAAAAATTCGTTTTTTTTTTTGCTGAAAATTCATCTTTTTCAGTGGGGAATTCCACTTTCTAATAGAAAATTGATGTATTTTGTTGAAAATTCGCCTTTTTAGTTTTAAAATGAGTCTCTTTTGGTAGGAGTTTCATCCTTTTTGTTTAAAAATGCAACTATTTGGTAGAAAATCAATCTATTTTGGTTGAGCATTCAACTATGTACTGTTTTTAATTTGAGAACGTTCCAAACAAAAAATGTTGCATTTTAAGACCATAAAATCGTGCAGCTTCAATTTGGAAGAATAGTTATAGTTTTTTTGTGTGTTATTAATTTTTAACGCAGCCTTTCACAATAATGTTAGAAATATAAAGAATATAATAATTCGACTTTTGAATCATTCTGAATAATTCTACATAATTTTTTTTTATTCATCACCTCCCCAGATACATAATTTCAAGAACATATGTACTAATCAACGCTTTAAAACGTGCAAACATGTGAAAGACGTCATTGTAGGCGCATAAGATAGCGACTAGTATCATATATATTGAAATATCTTGTCGAATATTCATTAGCTGCACGACGAATTTCTCCGGACATCGGTTTTCTCTAGCTAAGGAAAAATGACGGTATTTGGGGCTTTGGTCTTCGCTTTAATGGTTCTCATTAATTCTACTGGTAAATATTTTATGTTACGTCCTAGTAGTATCATTGGTTTAAGATTATAATATTTCATAATAATGGTTTAAAGAAGTTTTTACCGGATTTTATCTACTCCTTTCCCAGATTCAATTTGAAATAATGATTTCTTATATAATAATATAGTTTAAGCAAGTTTTTTACCTGTTCACACCCCCACCCCCTTTCCAACTCCCTGTCCGGATAAAACACAATCTGGTGCAGAACAGAAAATAAAAAGATCTAGAACTGGTTAGTAAAAGGTTACGAATAATTTACGAAAAATATGGTCCCAGAAAATTGTGACAATCCTGTAACATATGTTCAGTAACGAAACGCGCGCTCTGAGATAACTTTTTTAGAACGCTGTTGCAAATCTCTTGAAATTCCTTTAGAACGATTGAAGTCCCTGAAAATCCCTTAAAATTCTCTAAAAACTGTGGAAAGTCGTTAAAATTCTTTAGGATTCCGTGAAATCTTAATAAATCATTGAAATCGTTTGAAATCTTCAAAATCTCATGAAAATTCCTCATAATCCTTTAAAATCTGTGGAAATCTAATCTAATCTATAACTTTAGATTTATTTACATGAAAAACTGTGTCCCTATGTTTCAGTTTGTATCCGTATACAAGAGAGGCCCCCAGCCGGAATCGTGGATGAACTACCTGAGTACAGGTATTTTGAAGCTTCACTAGAAGACATTCCTGATCTTCGCACCTGTGTTGACCACGTAACATTACTTCCAGTCCTAGGTCCTTTAAAAGTAATAGCAACGGGTAATTTAATTCTTGGTTGGTGGGAAAAGGAGATTCTGAACTCGACTTTACGTCTATTCCGAAATCATGTACGCGATAGAATCGTAATAAATACAGAAACCGGAGACCTCGAGCCAATAACGATTGACATTGCTCTGCGAATTATACGATTGCGGAATTTGAATCCACGACGCCCTCAAGATCGGCCCAGATTCCCCCGTCAAAACCAAGGCAGGGGTGGACATCATTAATTGAGCTCAGAGGACGTTTTCTGCAGTTGTCCTCTCCCTCGGCCAAAACTTCAAGCAAATGCGAGAGCTTCTATTCAGAATCCGGCTACTGCTATTGGGGCATACTGAGTAAGGATCAGTTTTTTTTGTAAATATCCAAAACTATGTATTTTTTAGCAATAAAAAAATAACAAAAAAGTCAAAATATTATGTTTTTTCGATTGAATAAATCTCCACCTTGCGTCCGTTTAAAATTTAATTGTGAATCAACGAATAAATTTTATCAAAATATTTTGAAAGGTTTTTCATTATATTATTTTAGAATTAGGATTATAAAACTCATAGTGACCGGTGTGCGTATTTTCCGAAAAGGGTAGCGTGATCGTAAAACAGTTTGAAAAGTGAACATTCCGTTCATGCGCCACAAAAATTTGTTTCTTTGTTTTATCCTGGAATGATACGCTTTTGAGCTGCCCTTGCTCTTAAACTAATGCTACTGTCAACAAAATAAAAAAAATCATGTTATTTTTTTTAAACATATGTCGTAAGCTCGATTTGTATAAAATTACAATGAAATAAAATGGGCGGAAATAATTAAATTATACCTCGGTGATTCATATTATTATTCCCAATATTACAAAGTTCCATCTTAGAAGATATACTTACAATTTTAAATCATCACATTTCTTGTGATCCTTGTGATCATTTTGAGAAAGAAAAAACTTCGAATTGGATACTTGACAGCTGCCTTGAATAATAAATAAAACAAAAAGAAGTCCCTCAACCGCAAGAAAATAATTACTAATATAATTCGGTCAATGATTGAATATTTTATAAAGAATTACATTTTTTTCGGGGATATTTCATCATTTCAAAGTTGAATGATGACAATTCTGTACTTTATTAAATCGAAGTGTCTCGGCGTCCCGAAATTTGGAACGACTAGCCTATTCTCACCATTTGGCTGGTCGTCCTGAATATCATGTATTTTTTAAATTTTACTCCCTTTGAGTTAGCCGAAGATTAGCAAAACTGCTAGTCTTTCCCAAATAAAACTAAATTTAAAAAAAAATAAAACTTAAAAATAGGTTATGTTTCATAAAGTATAGTCCTTTAAGCTTCAACTTTAACTTATTCAAACGAAGTGTCTCATCATCCCGAAATTCGGGACGACTAGCAAGTCTTGCGCTTTTGGCTAGTCGTCCCAAATTTCGAGATAACTAGCATTTTTGACACATTCTTTAAGTTCATCTACATATTATTGAAGGAAAAAATAAAATATACATAAAAAAAGAATTACGTTTAGCCTAATCACTAACGGCTCTAATCTCTTTGTACTGTAGTTCGCTGTGGTCCAGTGGTTAAAGCGACTTACTAGTAACGCTACCGTCCTGAGTTCGCGAACTCGTGCTCTTTTCATTTTTTTTCTATTCCAACAATTCGCTGCAAATTTAAGAAAAGGATAAAAGTATCATTAAAAATATTCTAAAAGTAGCTTAAAAATCACCCCAATGACTGGTCACAGAAATAATGAAGGTTACGTCCCTACCCCTTTCCAACGTCTTGTGGGGGCGGGAAAACTCCTCTGTCATTGGACACAGAAATTATGTTTGAAATATAAATATTTGAATCGTTCTTCCCGTTACAAATCCCCTATCGGAATCCCCTATCCCCTCTGGGTGCGCTACCTCTTATTTTACCTAAATATACTTGATTCGTTAAACGTTCTTCACTCATTCTCTCAGCATGACCAAACCATCTCAGCAAATTTCTTTCACTCGTGTCAAACAATGTTTCTTCTACACCACGTTCTTTGAGAACCCACTCATATCTATATCTATTTTTGGAAACAATTTATTACAAATCGAAATTAAATTCATTTTTTGAAAAAACCTGTTTTAGTGTACTAATTGATCTGGGTCCATGAGGGCGTAACATAAAATATTTACCAGTAGAATTAATGAGAACCACTAAAGTGAAGACCAAAGTACCAACTACTGTCATTTCTCCTAGCTACAGAAAACCGATGTGCAGAGAAATTTGTGATCGTCGTGCAACTAATGAATATTCGACAAGATATTTCAACGCTATCTCATTCGTCTGTAATAACATGATTCACATGTTTGCACATTTTAAAGCGTTGATTAGTAAGTTCTTGAAATTATGTGACTAGAGAGGTGATGAACGAATAAAAATTGTGTAGAATTATTCAGAATGATTCAAAGGTAGAATTATTATATTCTTTATTTTTCTAACATTATTATGGAACGCTGCGTTAAAAATCAATAATACACAGAAAAAATATAAATATTCTTCAAAATTGAGGTTGCACAATTTCATGGTCTTCAAATGTAACATTTTTAGTTTGGAACGTTTTCAAATTAAAAACAATACCATTTTAAAACTTTAATTTTTAAATGGTTTGAGTTTTAAGGCATGAATTTGAAAAAATAATTTCTTAAATTTCTTCATTTTTCCTTGTTCAAGTTAGAATCGTCGGAATGTAATTATTGTACTCTTTAGACGTTTTTAATTGATGCCAAATTTATTTAGTAGACGCAAGAGCATTTGATAACAGAAAAATCGGGAAAGAATCACGAAATTTTTATGATTTGAAGCCTCGGCGAAGGTAACTTTGGATCAGATAATTCAAATTGAATGCCTAGGTTTTAAATGGTTTGAAATTGAAGGCGTGAATTGACAAATTTTTTTTTTAAGTCACTTTATTTTTCATTTTTCAAGTTGGTAATCTTGTCATACATTTCAAATTTTTGACACAACATAAAAAATGTTCCATGACTGAGCTACATTCATAGAACATTTTTTTCAAACAAGGGTTCAAAAGATTTGCAAAAATTTCAAATAACTTTAGGGTATTTAAACGGATTTTAGAAGATTTGAAATGGTTTCGATGATTTCACGGGATTTCAAAGGATTTTAAGAGATTTCAAAAAATTCCAATGTATTACCACGGATTTTAGAGAATTTCGTAAGATTTCAAGGAATTGAAAAAAAATTCAAAAGGATTTTCGAATATTATTAAAAATTTTAAGGGATGTGAAAGAATTTCATGAGATTACAACAATTTCAAGGGATTTCAAAAGATCTGCTCTTTAAAAGGATTTTAAGATATTCAAAGGGATAATCAAGCGGTTCCGAAGATTTCACGGAATTTCAAAGGATTTTAAGAGATTTCAAACGATTTCAAAGTACATCCACTCGGATTGTAGAGGATTTCCTAAGATTGTAAAAGACTAAACGAAATTTTAAAAAACTTCCAAATATGAGAAACGATTTAAACTGATTTCAAAGAGTTTTAATGGCCTTTAAAGGATTTTAATGTTTGCTTCCTCATAGAGGAAGCTTTGTAACGCTGAAAATTTTCGAACTTCATTTGTTGACATATCTTGACATAATTCGACCTCAGGAGTCCGAAAATGAGGGTTTTGAAGAATGCGCGTGCGCGCGCGTGCGTGTGTGTGTATGTCAACAATACTCTATTTATGATAACTCGAAAACAAGTAGAGCTAGGTCATGAAATTTGGAGGAATTGCAGTTCTAAAGAATGCGCATTTTTTATCAAGTTTAGATCCGGATCGGATGAGCATACATTTTTTCGATTTTATATTTTTCTCGAAAATATTTTTAAATGGCAATTTTTTTCCATTTTGAATTATATAAGGGGGAAAAATGTTATACATGTTATACAATATTATAAAGTGGTATCGCTGATGTAACGGAATTTTAGAGGATTTTAAGAGATTTCAAATGATTCCAAAGTTTCCAAAGATTTCCAAAGATTTTACGGAATCCCAAGGAATGTTAAGAGATTCCCACAGCTTATAAAGGATTCCAAGAGATACTCCTTGTTGACGGTCTGGCCTTCTGAAAGGAATTTATGATGCACAACACCTCTGTAATCTGAATTTCGCCAAAAAAGACAGGATTTGTGGGCAAACAACTCGTGGATTTTGCACCACGATAACGCACCGTCGGACAATGCTATCGTTATCCGTGAGCATTTGGCTAAAAACGAAACGAATACCATCCAAAATCCACCGAATTCACCTGATTTGGCTCCCTGCGACTTTTTCCTATTCGATCGACTCAAGAAACTGCTCCGCGGAACGCGTTACAGCACCCGAGATGAGGTCATGGAAAAATCGAAGATGGCTGTGATGGCTATACCTCAAACCGAACTGCGTTGCAGTCGATGGGGAGTACTTTGGAGGGGACAATATCGATTATGATGAATAAATTTGTATTTTTGATTTGAAAAATAAAGCTCTAAAACTTTTTGATCAAGAAGGTATTGTTGGGAACCAACATGTTTCTAGATTTTTTTCATGAAAAGTTCCATGTGACAATTTTACAACTTTGTCTACCATGTTTTTTAAAATTCCAATTTGGTTTTGTATCAGGTGATTTGAGAGAAAACTCTGTGTACGTCATGAAAAGGTCAGTTCTATACACCAATCAGTGATGTTTTTAGAGTCATCGCTTCTTATTATTGTTAAGTCTAATAAATAAGCTCCTCTAGATTTCAGTCCAAAACTTTGTTTATTTTTCCACAGATGAGATTTATTTAAATTTTTTTCTGCCAACTTTAAGATTCTGTAACATATAAAGAAAAAATTGCACAGTAATGGTGGTAAGTTGTTGTGTCTTCATAAAGAGACACCATTCTATAAAGGGACCACAAATTTCGAGTTATGGACAAAATTTTTGAAATTTTTGTATTTCTTCCCTTCTCCATTTTCTTATGTGCATATCGTGGTGATGACTAATAATGAATAATTAGTAATAAGAAATGATAAGTAAAAGAAAATTGTTAAATATTAGTTAAATATTTGATGAATATTAAAATTAAATGAGAAGTTAATTCTTCGGACCAAATCAATTTCAAATCAGACACTTTTCAGATGATAGTCAGATGCGTTTCAAGTCATAGAACCTTTCGGTGACAAAACATGTTGTTTTTTCATGATATCTTGCATTGCCCGCGAGGAAAATTTAAAAAAAAAACAATTTGAAGAAAACTCTCGCTGCCAGAAAAATTATTTGGCCAATATAAAAGTCACAGAATTTCTTCTTCATATAAGCATGAAATCTTTTTAATTATCGAATAAACTGAAAGAATAGGATTTTTCATACAATCGAATTTTCCTCATTTCCAAATTGAGCCGGGGAAAAAAGTCAAGTTTAATAGGAAACTTCCATTTTTAATTTTGTTAATTTTTTTAAAAATTCGTTTTCATATGAAGAAAACATTCCGTAGGTATCAGTGGGCCAAACCACTTTTGTAGCTACGAGAGTTTTTTTCGAAAAATTGATTTTTGGAATATTTCTTGTGAACAATGCAAGAAAAATATGCTTAGAAAATATTTTGGTCTGAAGCTTTGTGGATATTCCAGGGTTTTCTACATATCAAAATACACTAGAAGAAATGTACAATTCGAAATAATCAAAAAAGTGAAGCAAACGAGTTTTGCAAATAGTCATCTTATGGGTTTTAAAATTGAAGGGTGCACTCAGAAAAAAATTCTTTGATTCAGTGAAAATTTCTTCGAATCAAAGAAGAATTTCATTGACTCTCAGTAAAAGAAAAGTTTTCTTGATTCAAAGAAACTCATTTGGTTCAAAGAAATGGTTTCTTGTTCCAATAAAAGATTTTTTTCATTTGAAAATGATTTCATTTATTATGAAATAAATTATGTTAATGAAGCGATTTCTTTAATTTCAGACAAATATATTTCTGAGGGTGCCAGTGTAGAACTAGATAAGCAAAAATGGAAATTTTTTGAAAGAGCAAAAAACATTCTGTAAAATTGAAATCGCCATTTAAAAATGAAACAAGCGTCCACTTCCGAACAAAGGTGGTGCAAAATTGAAGTAAAAAATTTTTGATTAAAAAGAGTTATCCTGGTTCAAGGAAATGAATGTGGAAGTTGACAATCTGAAAGTGACACCTAATATTTGAGCAAGCTCTGCTGCAGACTGTGATAGAAATTCAATTTTCAGTAGTGAAAAAGTAAGAACTTGCTCCCGAGATATGGGAATGCTGAATGAATATCAAGATAGGTTGATCGAAAAAATTAATTCTTTTCCGCGAAATTCAAAATTTAAGATTTCAGTATCACAGTATGACAGACGTTCTTTGCTGAAAATCCGAAATAAAGAAGAAGAAATTTTTTTTTCATTAAATGATGATAATTTCGAAAAGTATGGATGCTTCAAGCTTGGGAAAAGTGATACTACGTTTGAATTTCAACTAAATATTAAGTTAAATTTTATTGTTTTATTAATGGTTGTATCGAAAAATAATATTTTAGAAAAATTCCTGTACCACAATGTGTATTTAATTAATAAAGAATTTTTTATGCAATAAACCTATTTTCGATAAGAGTGTTGGTTATTCAGTTCTGTATTGATTTGAAGAACAGAAATTAAGGTCCTATTTCATGACTTAGAACCATATTTCAATATTTGAAGCTATATATGTTTGTACAATTCTTTGATCATCTTTTATTCATTACTGTTAATTATTATTAATACTTTTTATCTGAAGTTCTTTGTGAGTCCTTTTCAGTCCGAAATTATAAATTCTAAATATCTAGGTTCTAATACCCTAATAGAGTACTCTTTTTTCTATTGAATCAACATTTTCCCCTCACTCTCTTCAACTAACAGAACTAGCTGAGACATCTAAGCCAATAATAGGAGAAAGAGCTCGGCTAGGGATCGCTTGAACATGTGTCGCACATGTGCTTTCTGGGACGTATCTAGAAAAAAATGGGGGGGGGGTCCGATCGAAAAATTAAAAAATAAAAGATATTTCGGCTTTCACAAAACGTAACGTTAGAATTGTGTTAGACAAACTCGAAATTTCCGTTACTGGGAACATATAATCAGCATTTATAAAATTAATTTTTTTTTTATTTACACAATAATGATTGGAGAAAAATTTTTATCTTTATTGATCATCATTCGCAAAAATTATAATTATGGATAATTGACAATCATTTCTTAGCATCACAGTGA
>JAUMHM010039999.1:0-15602 GCA_032362435.1 Melikaiella ostensackeni
TATATATACGCCAACTCTATTACAACTCGATTACAACTCAATCAAGTTGGCGAGAAATTCATAACCGATTTTAAGGCGTGATGGCTAAATTTATTCGTTTCGGAGAGTACTTCCAGGAAAAATATTTACTACATACGTATGTCAATAAGTAGAAAAAACAAGGCCATCTTCGAAGTTATATATAAAATCACTAAATTTCACCAAAGTTGAGGAAGCTACCAATTTCAAATTTTCAAGTTCAACGATCTCCCTTTTATAGAAAGTTATAAGGTAGGGAGAGTGGGGATACTTGAACCACTTTTTTTTCAAATCACTTTTTCTCCCAAAATTTCAATAATTTATTGCACTCTTTTGTCGTGGATTGAAATACTATTGTGCTAGTGTTAAAACAACTGTAATAAAAAAAAATTGTGATGAACTGCATTTGAACTTCTTCATGAACTTCGTTTGATTTTTACATAATTACAGTCTTTTATCAGTTTTTTGCTATCAGCATTCATTTGTTTTGTTGCGTAAAATAGCAACAACGTTCCAAAACGCTTTTGGAATAGTTCAACAAAATTATCCAAAACTTTGACCTGAAACGGGTGCTATAACATTTTTCTAGTTACGCTGCTGGTCGTATAAAAAGTGATGTCCGCCGTTGCTAATTGTCCATGCACGAAAATAAACGAAGTCTTTTTTATGTGCAGATGTAAACCACTCAAAAATAAACGCTCTAAACGAAAATAATCCAATAAAAGCGAATTTTCAGAGTGGTTCAAGTATCCAAGCAAAAAGTGGTTCATGTACCCCCACAGGTAATCATCAAATTGCGAATGATCTCAAAATTAAACAAAAAATGATTTCGGAAAGAGATCTTTATGGAAACATAAGAATATGGATGTACTTAAACCAGAAGTGAATTTTGTGTAGTTCAGAATTATTTGTCGGCTGTCACGAACTTTTTTCATAAAAAGTCGATGTCACGAATTAGACGAAAATTGTGACACTTTTAGTTATGTCCGAAATATACATAGTAAAAGCGACTCGGACACCACTGAAAACATATGTGAAATTGGCTGACTGATGGAACTCACTTATCGTACCAACCTAGTGCAAAAATACGTAATGAATAAAAAAATATCCCTAGTGCTTCAAGTATCCCCACTTTCCCCTACTTCACTGTAAAAACTGGAAATCCTTTTTTTTACCGTATCATTTCTCGCGTGTCCTGTTTCTGAATAGGATAACTCCATTCTGCTATTTTCAATGTAAAACAAATAACGCTAGGATCCCACCAGTGGTCTCGTTTTAGGACCACTCGAGACTGTTTTGTTCTGAGTCTTAGTTTAATACCAGAAATTAGCCCTGAAATAATTCCTTCTTTTTTACAGTGATTATACTAAATAAAAATTTCATAGATATAATTCTAATGAAGCCTTTGTTTTCCTCTGACATCAATATTTAGTTGGCTAAAAAAGCTACTTTTCATCAAATGTACGGTTTTCACATCGACTCAATTGGTATGCTCCAAACTTTATATATAAATATCTTTCTCTATTATAAAAAGATATCGCCGTCGCGCCGTACAGTGATGCAAAAAATGTCTCTGGACGAATTGATATTCAGAAGCGGTTTGTGAACCGATTTGAATGTTTTTTTCAAATTAAAGCTAATGAAATTCCGCATAAATCGGTCTGTGCCGATTTTGAAAAAAGTTTTTCATTTTTTTGAATTCAATAACAAAAATAGAATTTTTTTTTAGAAGAGTACCGGTTTTCGAAAAATACTTGGATTCAATCCAAAATACCTAGAATCAGTGAAGAAAATATCCAGAGAAGTTGTCTGATAGCTTAGAAATTGTTTAAAAATTTATTGAATTTTTTATAAACTAATAAGTGAGTGAGAATGGAGTCATGGGAATTGGCAGTGATTCATGATTTGATTTGCACTAAATTTGAACAATTAATAGACAAGAACCGTTCTTTAATTGAACTCATGAAATATAATCAATGAATTGTTATTCCATAAACAAATTCTATAAATAATTATCCATAGCAGGTAGTTATGTTGGAATAAATCAAGTTTTTTCTATGGAATCGGCCAAGAATTGTACAAAAATGTGACAAGATTATTAGATTCATTCATCCAATAGCAATTGATGATTGTTCAAACAAATTAAATCAACAAATGCACTGTCTGGCTATTTTTAGAGGTAAAAACTTGGCTTTTTCAACATAATGAAGTGTAAATGACTAATTTCCAAACTTTCAGGAAGCTTATTTGACAATCAACAATTTTTATTTCTAACAACAATTATTTAAACAAATTTCAATCAGCTTAAGCATTTTTCAAAAAAAATTGCGTTTCTTTAGGGTATTAGCTGTTATTCAGTAATGGCTCTGTGTGCCCACTATTGTTATTGTCATTAATAATTCTATAGACCAATTTTTGTCCTTCCATTTATTTGTAAACAAAAAGTTCTGTGTTTCTTGGGGATATTTAAAATTAACGTAACCGTTAATCGCTGGCGCTAATTTCACAACCAAAGTTTGAATCCCCGCCTTCGCGTGTTTCTCCCTTAAACAAATGAATATCGGTCCCATGTGGCATTAACTTCATAGCGTGCATCTTCGCGTTCACGCTGAATTCTCTCGGAATCTCAAATACGGAATTGAGCGATGTCCTCGCACATTTAACTTCTAAAACGGTAGAAGTTTAACTGAGTTACATTCAGGAAAAGTATAAACCTTCTGACAGGTTCAAAGAGATTATTCGCGTTAACCTTACTTGCTATTTTATGCCAGCGTTTTCCAGAAAATGGGAGCTATCTTTCGCAGGTAGAGAAAAACGAGAAGAAAGATTTCTTGAGCAAAATAAAACCTGGTTAGAATCAAACTTTTCAGCATCCGAGAAGGCCTTCTCCTCACATATAAGACATTCTTCTACAAACCGAACGGATTTGGGGGGAAAAAATGTGACATTTTTAAATGTAGCCAAATTTTTTTTATAGTATTGTCTTCATAATTAAGACGACACGTGTGTCAGGATTTTGTTCATAAATGCGTATTTTAATAAATTTGTGAATTCAAACTCTTAATATTTTGCTTCATTTCACTGAATCTCTTTACATTCAAAATCAATTATTGGCGGTTTTACATAGTGAATCGATTCCATTACAATTTCTATTTATATTGACTGATGTTACCTTCTTAGTGGTATACGAGTTTTATTTTGCAGTGTTAATTTCAGAGAAATAATAACAATTCAATTCTTTAAATCGTTTTTACATGCTGGTCCACACAACAACAAAAAATCGAAAAAAAATTCATCGTATGCGCTATTTTCTGACAAAAAAATACGTATTTTGAGAAACTGGAGACCTCATTAGATCGGAAGTTATTGAATTCAGCAAGCAAGTCAAGCAGCGTCGACAGGCTGAAACAGACGGATTTCGAGTTCAGAAACGCCTGGACTTGTCGTACGCCGCTCGCGTTGCATGACGCGCGTTCGACATAATTAAAATCTTCCGATCTAATGAAGTCTCCAATTTTCTAAAATATGAGTTTTTGACGTCAGAAAATAGCGCATACGATGAAATTTTTTTCGATTTTTCTTGTTGTGAGGACCAGCATGTAAAAATGATTCAAACAATGAAATTTGTATTATTTTTTATAACTCAACAATTAAAAATATAGTTAGTAGGTATATTGAAACCTAACACAACAATGTACACAAAATAAAAAAACATAGAATTGTTCTGCTAATTTGAACTGGTGATATTGAATTTCAAGTGTGAGGATATCGGCCGATATCCAGCAAATTACTAAAATTTTAAATATTCATATTTTCAAAAATACACTATTTTAAATGAAATCCCGATATATGTGTCGACTCATAAGTCGACACATATATATAATTGTAAAGAAATTTTCAGGCAAATCTGAATCATGAAGTCAAAAAAGGTGCTCGGTTTGTAAAAGAATGTTTCATATTCGAAAAACAGAGAGCTTCGAAGAATGCTTTGACAAAACAAAGAAAAAAGAATTAAGGCAATTAAACAGTCAATTTCTGGAGATAAAGTTGATTTGTTTTTTAATTCACAGACTTTGGACATCAAAACTGCAACTGAAATTATTAAAAAGGGTATTGAAAATGAGACGATGAATGTTGAATCAGCAATCGAAAGTGAAAAGGCAATTCAATTCACTAGTGACGAGGCTCTTGCACTTTTTGTTGATTTAAAATTGACACAACATAAGTATAAACGTTTAAGGAATTTCTTGGGAGAAAAAACGCAGATATCCCCCCTCCTTACAAACAGGTTACGAATGCAAAAACCAATTGTTATCCACCAAGTACTTCAATACAGATTACTGAAACAGGAACCACAATTCGATTACAAGAAATTTTAGATCATACTGCTGCGAGACTGTTCAAAATTAGAGACGTAAAACCCGGAAATGTGAAGCATTTAAAATTGAAATCAAAATATGGCGATGATGGTACGTCCGGATTTAACCCTTACAGGCAGCTGTTCGAAGATTTTGAAAATTCTGATGAAAGTCTCTTTTTAATGTCCTTGGTTCCTCCTCGTCTTATATGCTTAACATATCCATCATCGCCAGTAATTTGGGAAAGTCCTTGACCTTATTCGCCATAAATATTGTCTGCCATTGAGGTTTGAGTATGCTAAAGAAACAAAACTAAAAATTTTACTTGAATTTGGCAATATTGACAAGCAAAAGAAAAGACTGGAACCAAGCAAAGTCGAAATTGATGGTTTCGTTTAATTTGTATAGCACAAACTAATTGGCACAATGCTTGATGGCCAAGTATTGCCTACATTTCACTGGAACATCATCTGCCGCTAATGGAATGTGTACTTAACATTAGCTATCGGTTACCAATTAAAACTTGGGCATGTAAGACAGACATAGACAAAGAAGTTTGCGATAACAGGAAAGAACTAATAAAAAGAGAAATCCGTCAAAAACTTGGCCTAATTATGGACACCTCAAAACAGGGTGCTGGCTCTTCCAATGATGAAAACACAGCCAGAAAGTATTTCAAAAATTATGAGACCATTTACAAAATTACTGGCTTCGATGTAGAACTTTTAAAAAACTTTTACATACTACTACAAGTTTCAGCATCTATAAAAGCCATCGATACAAACAAGTTTCGCGAGAATTGCCTAGAAACAGCAGGCTTGTATGTACAAAAATACAGTCGGTCAATCATCAGAGAAGGCACAAGGAGCTGAGAAAAAAGAATTTTATAAATGCAGGGAAAACAACACCAGAAATTTCTCCGCTGATCTTTACATAACTAGTTTCAGAACAGGTTTTATATAGGCAGAAAGACCATTGCTTTCAGAAGCTGTAGCAATGCAGTTCATTATGTTGAAAAATCCAACTTTTTACTTTTAAAAATAGCCGGAAAATGCATTTGTTAATTACTTTTTTAAAACAATTATCAATTGTTATCGGCCGATAGCACGAAGCCATTACTAAAATGGAGTCTGCTAATACCCTACAAAACGCAGTTTTTTCTCAAAAATGCCTAAGATGATGAAAATTTGTTTAAACATTTGTTGTTGTGTTTCATCTTTGTTACTGAATGAAAAAAAGAAAAACTTGTTTCAAACTCGACCCTGACTGACTTATGCGGAATTTCATCAGCTTTAATTTGAAAAATAAATCAAATCGGTTCACAAACCGCTTCGGAATATCAATTTGTCCAGAGACATTTTTTTTGCCCCACTGTGCGCTGGTGAAACTTGCTAGGGCCAGTCCTGGAGAGGCACGGAAGTGGTTTTCATTCTGATAGCGGGAAGGATCAGTTATACTTCATTAAAGGATTTCCTTCCCCTCTGCCTCACATCTTTCTCACTAAAAGCGGTGGAAAGACTTGTAGATAGATACATCCGCGACAAGGTCTTGTGAAGAAGATCACTACATAAGGAACAACACACCTACAGGGCTGGTCACTTGACCGAAACGGCCCTAAGCAGAGCAGTCAACCTAGTTGAAGGACAACTGAGGCAGAAAGGCTTTGCGATTGGAACCTTTATGGACGTCAAAGGAGCCTTCAACTACATCTCTGAAGAGGTGATCAGGGCGGCCATGATTACACATGGTGTGCCAACCACAGTCATTGAATGAACTCTCGACATGTTGGGCAACAGGAACCTAACAATGACTAAAGGTAATACCACTTTATGTGGAACTACTTACGAGTCAGGACTATCACGCTATATGCTACGTAGACGATATACTGGTAACCATGTGCGGCCAACATCTAGATGCGCTGTTTGGGGTAATGCAGTAAGCACTGGGGATAGTGGATATCTGGTGCAAGAAGACAGGATTATCAGTCAATCTGAGTAAGACGGGCGTTGTTGTATTCACCAGATTGTACAAGTGGGGGACCACAAGTACACTAAGACTGGAAGGGCAACAACTAAGAATCACTGAACGAACTAAATACCCAGGACTCATCTTGACTAAGAAGCTATTTAGGAACGAGTACCTGGAAAACAAAGGCAAAAAGCTCACAGCGACCCCTTGGTTTTATAGGAGAGCCATAGGGAAAAATTGGGGCTTGAAACCGGAGGTACTGATGTCGATCTATACAGCGATCCTGCGACCCAGGCTCACCCATGCGGCGGTGGTTTGGTGCAGCAGGGTCGAACTGTCAACTGTCAAATCTCGACTGGAGAGAATCAGAAGACTGATTCTAAGAGGCGTCACTGGTGCCTTGAGGTCGACACCTATGGTGGCATTGGGGGCACTAACAGGGCTAGAGCCTCTCCATCTTACCATCAAGACCATGGCTGTAAAGGCAGCCCGGAGAATAAATATGGAGAACGGTGGAAGGATTTTGACAGAATTGCGGATCCCAACCGATATCGCGAGTAGGTCGACCTTGAGCATGCTCCATGACAAAATGCCTACTTGCTGCCTTTTCGACAAGAAGTATCGAGTTAGCCTATCACGAGAGAGGAATGGGCTAACGGTGAGGCATACCTGCCTAGGGATGGAGACAACTGGTTCACAGATAGCTCCAAGAACGAAGAGAAAGCAGGAGTTGGTGTCTATCGCAGGAGAAGTAGAATGAGCTTCACAATACCAATGGGGTCCTACGCAACAGTCCTACAAACTAAGATCATGGTCATGCTACAGTGTACCTATAAGGCACAGGAGTATGATAATAGAAGAAATATTCGCATTTGCTTAGACAGTAGGGCTGCTCTAATGGCTCTCAATAGAACAACGACTACGTCGCTACCAATATGGGAGTGATTTGAGGCACTGAACAATCTAGCGACGGAAAACCGAGTGACTCTACTTTGGATTCCTGGACACAGTTGTATTGAAGGCAATGAGATCTCAGATAGGCTAGCAAAACCAGCAGAAGGAGAAGACGTCACGAGTCTCGAACTAGTCGTAGGCATTTCCAGTAGGCTGATCACTGAGAAAATTACCAGTTGGCTGACCGAGGAACATCAGAAAGAGTGGAATAAGGCCATTGGCTGCAGACAGGCTAAAGCTCTTTCAAAAACAAAAATTACTTCATTGAAATATATTCCAGTTTTGTTGGTTTGATTTCTCAGTATTTTCCTGTTTGAACTATAATTTTTTTTCATGAACTCTGCGCACCCATATATCACGCTAATGCAAATGCACGGACACTTGTTTTACTCGAAACAAACAGTAACATTTTAGCAATAACATTCAGGCAATAACTTTTCATCAATAAGTCTTATAAAACCCTTAATATGCAAAGTATGTGCGTTGATTTAAGACTTTTCGGAAGGTTTCAGAACATCTGGATGTTGAGGTACGATTCTACTTTGTTCAAAATGTTTTTTTTTCATTGCCGAAAGATTGGCGGTGTTGGGAAAGGGGATGGACAAGACATCCTGAAATTTCGGCAGTTCGAGCTTTTTCAAGGTTTTTTTTACGATAATTTTTAAACTTCTATGTTTAAAAACGCGAAATAAGTGAATTTTCTTATAATAGTTATAATACTAGGAGCCACCTTATATGGCAGAATCAATTTGAAAATTTTAGTTTCACATTGTTGAGTTGAGGGGCTGGATTCTATAACCACCTATAAATTTTCCTCGATGAAGGGCGTTGGCCCCTCGACACTTTCCAATCAAGTTTTAAACTTTCATTTTCAAAGTACAAATCGTTATAGAAAATTTAATTGCGCTTAAATTTAAAGGAAATATGCTTTATAATGTCCTTCGACTGGTGGAGTATATAACTTATGAGCATTTTTGTTTAAGCAACAGTTATGAGTTTTCACCTAAGACATTGCATAAATCACACATTTATATCTTCAAGCTCATGAGGAGTCGAAAGAATTTTGAACAACAAAAAACTTCTAGCGGGAAAGGTGTTTAGGAAGGTATATTTATCTTTTCTACGGAGAAAATATTTTGAAAAATCTTCAATAAGAAATTATGAAGGTTTTATTTCGACCGGGCGGCCCGTTTTTCGCACGTATGGATTAAGTCGATGCGTTCGGGTTGGAATGCAACTTCGCTCGCGACGAAGTATTATTATGTAGTGCATTGCATTATTTGTTTTGTTTGACCTTGATGTTTGAGAACTTACTGACGCATCTTAGTTTTTGTTGAATTGCAGAGTAATTAAAATTCAACTTTCACAAATCATTTCATATTTTTACATTCTTATCAAAGAAGGTATTAGATTTGTGTAAAATTTGACCCCCTCCCCGTTTTTGTCAAATGTGTATGTATATATGTAAGTATGTATGTATGCAAGTATGTATGTATGACTGTCTGTATGTATGTATGTATGTATGTATGTATGTATGTATGTATGACTGTATGTATGTATGACTGTCTGTATGCATGTCTGTCTGTCTGTGAACACGATAACTTTTGGAAGAATCAATCTATTGCATTGGCCCTTGGTGCACGCTTTGAGCGTTGAAAACTGAAGGTTAAATTCGTTAGCCAGACATTTTGGATAAAAATTCAAAAAGTTACAGCATTTTCGAAATTTTTAGACTTTTATTTTTTTGAAGAATTATGTGTATGGCTATTCGTAGAACTCAGAATGTCGAACAATTCATCTCTATGACTTTTTTCGATAAAAAGAAAATTATCAAAGTTATAGAATTTACAAAATCCAAAAAAAGAAACGAACATGAAAATTTTAAGCTGAACAATGCACGATATTGAAAAAAGTCAAGAGAAGAAAAACGTCCTTTTTGGAAGTCCTTCGAAATTGTCATAACAAATTTTTGAATTTTCTCGGAAAAACGAAAATTCAAATTTTGAGCCAAATAACGGGAGAAACAAAAAAAGTTAAGATATCAAAAGTGTTGATTTTACGAAGACCTATAAGCATTCTTGAGAATCTTTTTTCTAATGATTCATAGTTTGTTTTTTAAGTATGGAAAATGATATTGAAATATTTTAATTTAAATTTTTTAGCCAAACGACGCGAGATAAAAAAAAGTCAAATAAAATTGCTGTTAAATGTTTTTTTATAAGGCCAATCGTAAATCAGCAAGATGATTTCCAATCGTGTTTTTAACTATTTATTTGTATTTATTATACGGTGAGCGGAGAAAATCGAGCGCGAATATTATGATGAGAATATATTCCTTAAGGCCGATAGAGCCTTAGGTAAATAAATTTCCTCTTTCATTTGAAATGAAAAACAAATTTGGTGATTTGCGAATAAAGAACATATAACACAGAGCGCGGCTAAAATGAAACCTTCATAACTTCTCAATTATGATTTACTTTGAACATTTCTTTTTATAGAAAACATATTTATACCTTTCTGATCAAGTTTCCCGCAGTTTTCTGTTGCTCAAGATTCGCTTGACTCCCTATAAACTTAAAGATATGAATGCATGATTTATGCAATGTCTAAGGTGAAAATTTATAGCTTTTGTTTAAGCAAAAATTTCCATAGTTATTTACACTACCAGTTGTATAACATTATGAGAAATATTTCCTGTGAATTTCATGGAGAGATTCCAAGCATTGGCTAAATTACAGCAAGTTGAAGTCAAAAAAGACCAAAAAAATTGTTTTCTTCAAAACGGGTTCTTCGGGTTTACTTCAAAAACTGAAAGAACCACAACTTTTTGGTCCAGAGAAAAGAGATACACAATTAAATTTCCTATAATAATATTTAATTTTACAATTAGAATTCGAAACTTTTTTGAAAAGTGTTCAGTAGCCAATTCCTTTCAACTTGAAAAATTGTAGGCGGTAATAGAATCCGACCCCTCAATATAGAAGTAGGGGCGGCTACATAGAGATTTATCGGGGGGGGGGGGGGTTATCTGACTAAATTTATATTTCCCCCTTCAGCTAAAAAACGGAAAATCATCATTAGAATCTAGACCCTTAGGGGAGTGGGGCATACACCCGTGACCCTTCCCCTGAATCCCTTCAAATCAGCCCATGATTACAAGCTGTACCAATTTAAACATTTACATTATGATGATATGAACTGCAGAGAATTAAACCTGTCAGTTGACGTCAATAGGCTTACACAAACGGATACCTTGGAATAAATAAGATTCAGGCAAACAAGAATCTTATTCGTTATAAAGCAGTAAATTGTACGAAATATTGTATATCATATTATCACATACAATTCTCCAAACCTTGATTACTGTTAAATAAATCTCGTTTAAATTACGCAATCTCTCTTTATTCTGCCTCAAAACCACTCCCTTAGCAATAATTTTCATAAAATAAATTGTCACAATGTCAACATTTTTAACAAAGTATGGCGGGATATTTACAACGCAGCAAACATGAAATTCTTCTGTACCATAGCGCTTTTATTATATCTGCTGAGGATACTTTTGCAGCTTATACCTAGTTAATAAAAATAACCATGTTAACCTGATGTCTGTTGTCATGACTGACAACCCTTAAAAATTCATATCTGAAATTTTAGAATTGGATCATGAGAACAGACTTAGTTTGTTCCTAGAAAAAGCTAGGCTTATTTTGAGTCAAATACTCGTATATGGCCTTTTTTTAGATGCAACAACATCTAGCCAAAATGGTTCCAAATAGACTTTATGAGAAAGTCTCGAATTAATTCTGATTATTATTGCCCTGAATTGAGACTGATTTCTGCCTTAATTTGAGACATGCTAGTGTTACCTTGGATATGCACTTAACTCCATAATAAAGCTTTTTTATGCTAGCTAGATGCAGCTTTTTGGCGTGTAAAATGCGATTCAGCACCTTCTATGCATCATGAATAAGTCCAGCTTTTTTCTGTGCTTAAACATTTGACAAATTTTATTTGAGGGCATGTTTTAGGTGTAAGTGCGTACCTTACCGATACTTTTTTGGACAAACTGATGTCTATACGAAATAAACTATCTAGTTGAAAATTTGGAAAATTGAATAGAAGATTATAAGAAATGTGTGCCCGCTCATAAATTATTATAATAATAAAAATGAATTTTAACAATCAAAACCCCCGAATTTTCAATGCGAGTGAAAAGAAAATTCGGTCCTGAGTGTACCATTCCCTAAAGGGCTGTGCCTTGACTGTATTGTGCAATATAAAATAATTCCTACATTACATTTGATTCATAAAATTATTAGCCTATTAGTCACTAGTCATATTTTGTAAGATTACATGAGAAAATATGTAAATTGGGACGACTAAAACATTCCGAAAAATAAAATTCTCGACACTGCGAAATCCCCGAAAAATTGAATATTCGAAATCGAAAATTTCCGCAATTATGAAATTGCCAACAATATAAAAATCCCGAATTACTATAAATGATTGCAGAATAATATAATTCTCGACAGTTTGAAATATTACAAAATTTTGATATGTCCGAAATAGAAAATTGCCAAATTTTAATTACTACAATTTAATTAATTAACAACTTAATATCTCGTAAATTATCAGTTTTGAAAAGTTGGAATGGGGATCTTTCTAACGGTGTGAAAAAATTGTTTTCATTTTCACTCTATTGTTAATTAATAATATAAACAACAGTTTGACAGACAACAGGATTTCAGTATTTCATTAGAACGTCTACTCAAAAACTGTAAGTAATAAATTCCGCCAAGTAGAAAGATATCAGTACAATCAACATAGTTTGCGAAATAAGAATTTACTAAGTAGGTGATTATAGAAGAAATATAAATTTCAAAATTTACTATAGTTTAAAAAATGTGTTAACCTTAAGAATTTATTAGAACAAATCAATTATGAAAGCTTGGCGAGAAATTGATAAATTTTTATTCTGCAAACTAGGTTGATTGTATTGATAATACTCTTTCCTTGATATGTGAATGATATACTTTATTAGTAGAACAGCAGTCTAAGGTATATTGAATGATTGTTTTTAATTCCAACAGTTTGTTCTGGCTTAAAAGATACGGTAATTCTTCCGCCACGTTGCCTACATATAGTGATGGAGGTAGATACTGATTAGTATATCAAGCAGTATATATGTTCCAAATTTATCAGTCACTATCTACAAAATCTATGTGGAAAATGAAGACCCTTATCAGCACTCTACTCCTCACATTAACGGTTTTTCTAAATTTTGGTGGTAAGTGTACTTAATATAATATAAATCACAATGTAGATATCAAATATTACATATTCCCAAAGTTAAGAATTTCAAAATATTAAGCTAAAGTTAAAAATACGCAATTATTGAACCTTTATAGAGTAACATATGCTAGAGTTAAAAGCGCTTTGATTCGCGATTTTTCAAATTTTCAAATTTTTCATTTTTAAGGTTCAATAAATTTAATTTTTTTATCTCATGCAATTAAATTCTTCGATACATGACATTATATTATTCTCAAGACTTTTTTTTATTAATTATTCAATTTCAAGCACTTAGAGTTTTGAATTGCTAAATTTTGACCGCACAGAAATTAAAATTGTTTCGTAGATAGATAGATTGATATTTATGTAACATTTAGCTCAACTGCTTTGAAAATTGGACTTGGTTTACATTCCTTTCTCTTAACCATCGACGCTTGCATTCAAAGATATAGTTCCTTACACACATCATCGCACACACAGTTGCCTGCTCTACCATTTAAAATTTCTTCAATTTCCAAATTTGGTCTCCCGTCGACTTACAATCAAGATTGAATTTACCAGGTGCGTCAAGTCTATCTTCCTCGAGGAAGTTTGGTTTCAAATGAATATTTGCTACTCCCAGGTCATTAATTGACCGTCCCATCGAACTTCAATTAAAATAGAATGCTCCAGGTGCGTCGAATTTATCTTCCTTGGAAAAAATTGGTTTAAAATAAATATTCGCTACACTTTGAGCATTATTTTACCGACCTGCCGACCTTCAACCAAAATTGAATGATCCGGGTACGGCAAACCCATTATCCTCGGGAATGTTTGATTTCAAATGAATACTTGCTACTACCAGAGCATTAATTGACTGTTTTGTTGAACTTCAATTAATATGGAATGATCCAGGTACGTTAAACCCATCTTCTCGGGGGAAGTTTAGATTTAAATGAATACTTGCTACTCCTAAAGCATAGTCTGACCGTCCCGTCAAACTCCAATTGAAGCTAAATGATCCAGGTGTGTCAATCCCATCTTCCTCAGGGCACTAATTGACTGTACCCTTGATCCTCAATCAAAGTTGAATGATTCAGATGCGTCAAAACTCATCTTCCGCGGGAAAGTTTAGCCCCAAATAAATATTTGTTACTCCCAGAACATCGATTGACTGTATCGCCGACCTTCAATTAAAATTGTATGATCCAGGTGCCTCCAACCCAACTTTCTCTGGGAAGTTTGGATTCAAATGAATATTTGCTACTCCTAGAGTATTAATTGACTGTCCCGTCGAACTCCAATTAAAAGTTCATGATTCAGGTGCGTCAAACCCATCTTTTTTGGGGAAGTTTGGTTTCAAATGAACATTTGCTACTTCGAAAGAATTACCTGACCGTCCCGTCGACATTCAAATAGAACTGAATGATCTAAATGAGCCAATTTCATCTTTCTCGGGGAAGTTTAATTTAAAATGAACATTCGCTCCTCTCAGGTCATCACGTGACTGTCTCATCGACCTTCAATTAGAACTGAATGAATCAGAAGTAGAGTAGCAAATAAATTAAATTAAATGATTCAGGTGCGCAAAACCCATCTTTGTCGGGAAATTTTGGTCTCAAATGGATATTTGCTATGTCCAGATTATTTGTTGATTGTCCCGTCGATCTACAATCAACATTGAATGATCCAGGTGCGTCGAACATATCTTCCTCAAGGAAGTTTTGTTTCAAATGAATATTTGCTACTGCCAGAGCATTAGTTGACTGCCCCGTCGAATTTCAATTAATGTTGAATGATCCAGGTGCGTCAATCCATTCTTGCTCGGGGGAGTTTGGTTACAAATGATTATTTGCTACTCCCGGAGCATTGTTTGACTGTCCCGTCGAACATCAACTATAATTGAATGATCCAGGTGCGTCGATCCCACCTTCCTCGGGGAAGAATGGTTCCAAATGAATATTCGCTACTCCCAGAGAATGACCTGATCGTCCCGTCGACCTTCAATTAGAACTAAATCATCAACGTGTGCCAGTTCCATTTTTCTCAGGGAAGTTTGGGTTCAGATAAATATTTGCTACTCCCAAATCACTGCCTGACCGTCCCATCGACCTTTAATTAAAATTAAATGATCCAGGTGCGTCAAACCCTTCTTTCTAGGGAATGTTTGGTCTCAAATGGATATGTGTTACTCATGGAGCATAATTGACTGTCTTGTCGACCTTTAATTAAGACTGAACGATCCGGGTGTGCCAATCCTACCTTCCTCGGGAAAGATTGGTTTAAATGAATATTTACTTCTGCCGGAGGGTGACCTGATCGTATCATCGACCATCAATAAGACCTAAATGATCAAGGTGTGTCAGTTTCATCTTTCTCGGGAAAGTTTAGTTTAAAATGAATATTTGCTACTTTCGGAGCATTAATTGACTGTCCTGTTGACCTTCACTTGACGGCCCGGGTACAATAAGGGGACGAGCAGTCGAAAACGCGGAAAAGTATTGTCCAAGCGTCTTGTGATATCAAAATTTTGAAGTTCAAAAAATTGAAATTAAAAAAAAAATGAATTTGTAGAGTAGGACAAAACGGAACTTTTCCTTTTGAAGTTTTTTTGTCCGGTGAAAATTTTCAATAAAAAAAATAAATAAAAAAGTAAAAAAAAAATTTTCCGCAAATACAAATATTTTTTAAAACATAAATCGTCAAAACTCAGCCAAATATTATTGTAACTGTTTGAAATTTGGTATACGCACGCAGTATACCCGAGAATTCGGATTGATTCGTATTGGTTCGGATACAGATTTGGGAATGATTCGGATTGGTTCGGAATTATTCGGAATGAATTTCTATCCGAAACTTTCGCCAGGAGATCCTTTATTGGCGAGTAACGGCGAGAGTAGAGGCGAGCGTTGAGAAGCGTTGGATCTGCTTACGTTGCAATCGAAGACGGCGTCGCATACCACCTTGATCAAAAAGTTTTAGGACTTTATTTTTAAAATCAAAAATACAAGTTTATTTATCATAATCGATATT
>JAUMHM010040079.1:0-15598 GCA_032362435.1 Melikaiella ostensackeni
ACAATCTAACCTAAAAATCTGTGAATTAGCATTGATGCGCAGTGATGGTGGAGATGACTTAGTTCGCTTATTTCGTATTGAAACGGCCACTTTGAAATACGACAGGCGGATTTTTAAGCTTTGCTCAATTCCTCTTTTATGTGTGGTATTACGAGATATAAGAACGCTTAAATGTATTCATTCGCAAGCCGTATGCGTGTGTGAGTGTGTGCGTTGCACTTGTCGGAGCATCTTTGATATCAAGGCAGCGTACGAATTAACGAGCACCAGCGGGCACCACGAAAGTCAAATTAGGCTGATGTGCGGTAAAAACTACAAAAACGTTATAAATTGAATCTCGCGCACTCTATGTGTTTGACTAAATGACATACAGAGTCGTGAAAAAGAATTAGGAACAAGTCGGAAATATTATCAGGAACATTGAGGTGAGCGACAAAAAAATTATCGAGAACATCGCGTAGTGCGCCAACAATGTTGTCAAGAACATCGTAAGAAGCGTCAACAATATTATCAAGAACATGGTGAAGAGCACTAACAATATTATCGAGAACATCGTAAAGAGCGCCAACAATAGTTTCAAGAACATCGTGATGAGAGACAACAAGATTATCAAGAACATCGCGAGGAATGACTTAAATATAATCATGAACGTTTTCATAATAGAAATAATGTTATAAAAACTTACTATAAGAAAATTTTTTGCCTGCAGCAACAATTCAACTTGGACAAACTCCTCAAGCTGCTCGACGGAACAACAAGGACTTATTCAAAATTCCTAAAGAGATTAAAGAATTAAGCGTAGTTGAGATTTGTCTACTATGTCGCGAAACAACCTTTCATGAAAATTGTCCGATTAAGTAGAAAATTTTGTCAGAAATGTTTTCATGGACAAGCTGTGTTGCTTGCTCAGAAAGTTGAAGAAGTTGCAGAACCGCTTCCATTTGTGCTTCATCGTGTCGAGTATCGATCGTTAGTGAACATTTAGAAAATGTTAGTACAATTCGAAATCTTACAGTTTCAATAGACAAAACGCGAGCAGTATAAGAATGGTTAATTAGAAACAATCATTTGTATCGTAACGTTAAAGTTCACTTTCTTGCGAATGAAAATATAATTCAAAATTTAATTTATCATATTGTCGAAGTGCAAAATAAACCTAGGACCGTCCGCGAAGAGAGGGAGCTAACGCCCAAAAAATCGATTTTTAGTTTTTCACTCAAATCAATAGTTATTTGCTCTTTCATAATAAAAAAATTAATCTCTATCTGAAGAATTCGAATTATTATTAAATTGCGAAGTGAGGTCCTCTTATGAAGTTTCTGTGCTCGACTGCCTCTTCAATCACTCCTCCTGTAAAATGGAGCTCCCGGGCGTTAGGTCCCTTCTTCGCGAATGGTCATAAGTGTAGAATGTAGCTCTGACAAATATAACTAATATTTTAGTTTCATTTAGTGATTCAGGAAGGTGAAAGGAAATATTAAACTGCTTCTTAGATCACGGAAGTATATTGTTCAGTAACGAATCTCGAGGCAGGTAATGTGTAGCAATAGCAGCTGCTGCTATTTTATATCCAACAAGAACAGAATTTCGTTCGTGGTCACCGAATGACATTTACAGAGTATTGATAACATGAAGTAATTTACCTGTATATTTAGCATTTATTCGTATCATAAGAGTGGTGAATAATAGTATTGATATTTTAACACCAGAAGAACTGGTTCGTACACGTAATATTGCTGAGAGATGGACTTTATCATATAATGTGTCAAACTGCATTTCTGGTATGATTCACAATCACTTGTTTGTTGCCAAAGAAAATTGTAATAATAAAGAGATGGAATTATTGAAAAAGAGTCATTCAAACAAATTAAAAATACTTGCAGCTTATTATTCTCGTGCACTATTTTCAAAAAATATATAATATATATATATAGTATATAATATATCAGGTTCGACCAGTCCCCACGGTGGGCGCTCTGGCCAATCACAGGCATCGTAAAGAGTATATATGAGAGCAACATAATCTGACGCTTCAGTTTTAGGTTAGCCCTGAAGAAGTTGACTGCAATGTTCGCGAAACGTCGGCAAGATTCGTAGTTTTGCACACGATTGAAACTCGAAACACCTCCTTTCATCATAAGAAAAGTATCATTTAATTAAGTGAAAACATGATTTTTCTCCTTTTTTCAAGTTTAATGATAATTTACGATGCATACAGATTTTTGTATTGTTGTATAGTTTTCGGAGGATAATAACAGTTGTAAATAATAATTTCAAGAACCCTTTTCATCAATTAAAAATTAATTTCGTACCAATATAGCAAAACAATTCGCTGTTATTCATTATTGTGAGCTTTATCGTGAATGCGCGAATATAAGATATATTTTTTTCATCTGTAACTTTTTGTGGGGACCCGCTTACCAAATTAAAACTTTCTTACTTCCTCCGAATCGGAAAAAAATTAAAATATTTTTTCGCTTCGCCCTAACCACCGCCATTTCTCCAGAAATTCGAGAAATTTTTTTTTTAATTGAATAGAAAGAATATCTATTAGGGTGGTCCAAGAATAATGCATTGCAAATTTTTTTTTGTTTCATTTTCGTGCTCTCCCAATCCACAAAAAAAATTAATGCATTTTTTTTTAAAGAAATGATATTTAGATGTTCCGCAAGCCCCATGAAAATTGAAACGTATTTCCCGTAAGAAAAAAAGGCTTTTTTGTAATTTTGTGCTAAATCGTCAATATTAAGTTTATCAGATGAACCCTCATCATTTCTCTTCACAGTTAGTAATAGAATACAAATTAAAAATTACTTTTTGAATTTCACCCCCAGAAGTTTATTTTATAGGGTCCGGAAAAACTCCCATAAGTGACAAATTGGTTTTTGCGAGTTTTTGGCGATAATTTTAATTTCTTGCGGCTTTTTTTAGTACAAATTGTTTTTAATGCATAACATATTACTTTTTACTCATAATGAGATATTGAATTAAATTGTTTAAACCATTTAATATTGCTTATAGCAATTTTTTCTTAGAATAGAGTTAGAAATTTGCGTTTTTTTCTGAAATTTTTAACTTCTTGTCCACTTTTTACTTACAGTGAGGTAATATTAATTGCAATTCAGCGAACATGAATGATAGAGCAATTTACTATTGTCTATAACTGTTTTATCTCAGAGTAATGCTAGAAAGTTGAGGTTTTTTCTACAATTTTCAGCTTTTTGTCCACTTTTCAAATAGAGTGAGGCACCTATCTAATGAAGTTAACAAAAATAATTGTAGAAACAATTTTTCATCATTTGTAACAATACTCTCTCAGAATAATGCTAGAAATTTGGGTTCTTTTCTGAAATGTTCCACTTTTTGTCCACTTTTTATTTAGAGTGAGGTAATAATTAAGGTTGACATACCTAATTTTTTGAACAATTTATTATTGTTTATAAGTATCTTCTATAAGAACAATGCTAGAAAGTTTTAAATTTTTTTCTGAAACTTTGAGCTTTTCTTTGACTTTGTAGTCAACAACAAATAATAAATGAACATCAAAAAGAATCATTTTCAAAATAGTATTTCACTTTTTTAAATGAAGTATTTTACTCGTTCGCTAATTTTTAATAAATACTAATTTAAACAAAAAGGATACCTTACAGTAGATATAAAAACAAAGGATGAAGGAATTAGGAGTAGGTGGGAGGAGTAGGTCTGTAAATAACCTGTAACAATTTTGTTTTGAATTACAACACGAATTTATTGCAGACTCTGCAAAAACTTAAATTTCAGAAAAAACCGCAACTTTCTAGTATTATTCAAAAAGAATATTACCGAACATAATAATAAATTGTTTAAACAATTAGGTTTGTTAACCTGAATTAATTATTACCTCACTCTAATTGAAAAGTTGACAAAAAGTGGAACATTTCAGAAAAAACGCAATTTTATAACTTTATTCTGAGAGAATATTGTTATTAATGATAAAAAATTGCTTTAACAATTATTTTTGTTTACTTCAATTGATAGGTGCCTTGATCTATGTGAAAAGTTGATAAAAAGCTAAAAATTTCAGAAAAAATCACAACTTTCTAGTGTTACTCTAAGAGAAGATAGTTATAGATAATAATAAATTGTTTAAACAATTACGTTTGTTAAATTGAGTTCATTATAACCTCACTCCAAGTAGAAGCCGGTCAAAAAGTTGAAAATTTCAGAAAAACCCGCTACTTTCAAAATCTATTCTAAAAGAAAATTGCCAAAAACTATATTATATTGTTCGAAGAATTGATTTAAACATGTAATTATCAGCAGAAAATATTATTTTATGTATTAGAAACAATTTGTACTAAAGAAACCTCAAAGAATTAAAATTATCACCAAAAATTCGCAAAACCAAATTTTTCACTCATGGGGTTTTTTCGGGAACCTATAAAACAGAGTTATGGGGCTGAAATTCATCAAGTAATTTTTGATTCGTATTCCATAGCTAATTGTGAAGGGAAGTGTTGAAGGTCAACTCGATAAACCTAATATTGACGATTCAACATAAAATTTACAAAAACGTCTTCTTTTCTTATGGGTAATACGTGTTAATCTTCATGGGGCCACCCTAATATCTATACGATTTAGAATATTGTAAGCATCAAACAAAATTTTTTGGAATTTTACGTACCAGAACCAGGTAATAAAACGTTCCAAACTAAACAAAACCATGCAAGGGGCAGAGGAAGACATGGTATCGCCCCGCGCATCAACGAATTGTGCTCCACCAAAACATCGGGAAGTTTGGGCCTTAATTCCTAAACATAAAATACTCAATTAGTCTAATTTTGAAATAATTTTCAAATTGAAGGGCCTAGCCGGGTAATCATGCAAAATATCTCCCCGAACGTATTAAATCGAAATTTCTGTCCTAGGTTCGTATCCATGTGATGTACATTTTCACCCAATGATAACCCTGGAAATGCATTCTTGTGGGAATTATATAGGGGGAAAGCAAAATCAAAAAAGAGTTTTTTTCGGAAACAGCTCAACCGATTTTGATCAACAAAATATATGTTGTGGGCACTAGTAAAATCATTTTTGGAAAACAAGTTTTTTAAATTGTGACAAAAATTACAGTTAAAAAAAAATTTTGAATGAAAATTTTTAAAAAATGAAATTTTAAGGTTAAGTTTTAGAGTGACCACACCCAAATTTTACAGAAACATTCCTTAGATTATTTTTAATAACAAATATTTTGGTTAAATTTTTTCATGTGGTGGAACAATGTGAAAAAAATAAATAAAAAACGTGTATGCGACACAGCGCAGCGTTACGATGCACTGCTTCATACTCAGAAGCATTCTTCAGATTATTCTTTATCATAAATATTTTGGTTGGATTTTTTCATGTGGTGGAACAATGTGAAAGAAATAAAAATGAAAAACGCGTATGCAACCCAGCGCAGCGCTACGGTGCATTGCTCCTTACTCACAGTGGTCAAAACCAGGAATTTAGTGTTTATAATCTTCTACAGGCTCTATTTCTTGACTGATTAAAGTTCTTTTTTTTGTAATGCTCAGTATTAGAATTCCAAAATCCTCGAACTCTTTGATTTTTCAATTTAATTTTGTGTGCAGTAATATGCAAACAAATATAGTGACAAAACTAGAAATATTAAGAATATGATTTTTTATCCAAAATAAAATTGCTTAAATAATCTCTCTATTAATGAAAATCAATGTAAATATACCTAAGGAACATAAATAATTAATACAATGTACAAGTTAATTGTCATGAATAATTTATTTAAACAAATTCTTCAGTATATCAGTTTGTTGTAGAAGAAAATTATTTTGTCTTAAACTTGTTGTAATTTATTAATAGAATGGTATTAGTAACAAAAATTATAATTTGAAAACTATGAACAATTTTGTAACTTGTTAAATCCCATGGGCAGACCAATTTACGTAGTAGAAAAGTTAATATCGGTATGAGAACATTTCATGAAAAAGAATTTAAACTTACGATTGTTTAATCAATTTGTTTAAAAATGTGAGTTTCGAAAAAACTAATAGCACCAATCGATTCTACGGGAAAAATTACTCAGAGTCCATGTTTTAGACAATTTTTTTCTCAAACCTGTGTGTTATGTAGTATAACTAAATGCGTAAGCAAGTGGTGTACGATGTAATTGTTTATTTATACTACATAACCAACAGGGTTGAAAAAGAAATTGTCTCACACATGGACTCCATGTAATTTTTCCTTAGAATCGATTGGTGCTAGTAGTTTTTCGTTACTTACATTTTTAAACAAATTGTTTAAGCAATCGAAAGTTTATCCATGAAAAATCTTCTTTTAATTGAATGTTACCATCCTAACATTAACTTTTTTACTACGTCAATTGGTCTGCCCATGGGACTTAATGGGTTACAAAATTGTTTATAACATTATAAGTTGTTTATAAATTTTTAATCCATGACAATTTTTTGTTACTAATACCATCCTAATAATAAATTACAACGATTTTAGGACAAAATAATTTTTTTCTACAACAAATTGATGCACTGAAGAAGTTGTTTAAATAAATTGTTTATGAAAATTAATTTGTACATTCAATAAACTAATAGCACCGTTTGATTCTACGAGAAAAATTACGTAGGGTCCAAATATTGGACAATTTTATTGTCAACCCAGTTGGTTATGTAATATAAATTAACATTTACATCGTACGACACCCAGTTATGCATTTAATTATACTAAGGTAAAGGCCCCGGTTCGTAACCCCTGACCAGTTCGTAACTCAGCAAGCGTATGAATTGATTTTCTATATAATACAATAAAAACTGTTGGCTGATGTGAATTTCTTTTCAAAGTAAAAATGAAAATGTACAAAACTGAAATGAGATGATAGAAATTTTTTCAAAAAAAAAAAAAAAAAAAAAAATGAAAACGTCGCGCTCTGCCTTCTACCTTGGCACAATGTACTTTCAGACCAGCTGACTATAAGAGCAGCACTGAAATGAGTTTACGAAACTTGACAGCTCGGCGTGTTGTGAGTAAAAAAAGTGGCAATCCAGTGGAGAGTGATAATGTTCGTCTTGTTTCGAGTGCAATCATTCGAGTGAGTAGCTTTCCGTTCAGAAATACAATAATTTCTGAGTCGGTTACGAACGGGCACCGAAATATCAGCAGTGACGCATTTGTAACCCCTCTGGAAAAAACTCTTATAAAAATTAAAATATGACAAATATCGTCAAAACGCTGAGGCAGATCTTCACTTTAATTTATATTCTTCAAATATCTATATTAACTTCTACCTTTAATAAAAAACAAAGAATGAATGCGTCATTTAGAAATTGACAGTCCTCGAATCGATTGTGAGGTTAGTATACGAACTGATGCACTTGGCGTGATTTGCTGTTGACACCAGTTAGTGTCAACTTTGAGGAGTCTCAAAAAGTCAACTCCTTTAAACAAAAGCTCAAAAATTGTGAAATTAATTGAATATAGTCTATAAAAATACTCAAAGAAACTAATGAAATGTTTTCCATCGAGAAATACTAGATAACAGACAAAGCCTATAATCCCGAGTTCACTTGCATTGATAAGACGGTTACGAACTGGCTCATCGTTGGGTTACGAACTGGTTCAAAGAGGACTTTCGAGGGTTACGAACCAGCACATCAGGTTTGTTCGTTCAAACTCTTAATTATTTAATTGATGCGTCCTTAAACTTGCTTTCAATGATTTTTCCGATCGACAATGGATTATTCTTTATGTAAGAAGAAAGTTTATTGCATTCAAATATTGCTTGAGGCATTCGAATAGGATTTTATTCTTCTCAGCTTCTTAGTAGGTTACGAACCGGGGCCCTTATCTTACATAGCAAAAAGGTTTGAGAAAAAAATTGTCTAACACATGGACTCTATGTTATTTTTTCCGTAGCATCGAATGGTGCTATTGTAACTCACATTTTTGAACAAATTGTTCAAACCAAAATTGTTTAACCGATCGAAAGTTTAAATTTCTATCATGAAAAATCGTCATTTGATGAAATGTTCTTATATCAATATTAAATTTTCTACTACGTAAATTGGTCTACCCATGGGACTTATTAAATTACAATGTTGTTTGTAACTTTATAAATTGTTCATGAATTTACAAATTATGACAACTTTTCGTGACCAGTACCATTCTTATAATAAATCACAATGAGGTATTGTTCATATATTACGTAACACGTTTTTCTTTTGTTTATATCGTTGTGTCCTTTTCAATTTCACGGCAATTTTATTCTCGTCTTTATTTAAACAAAAAAAAAATGCGTTACGTTATATATGAACGATCTCTGACTTTAAGCCAAAATAATTTTTTTCTACAACAAACTGATGTACTAAAGAATTTGTTTGGATAAATTGTTTATAAAAATGAACTTGTACATTCAAATAATTATTAATGATATTCCTAAGTTCATTTTCATCAATTCTAATGAATATCGAATTTATTTAAACAATTTTCTTTTAGATAAAAAATCATATTCTTAATATTGCTAATTTTGTCACTATATTTGTTTATATATTGGTGCACACAAAATTGAATTGAAAAATCGAAGAGGTCGAGGATTTTAAAAATTTAATACTGAACATTTATAAAAAAAACTTTGGAATCCGTCAAGAGCCGTTTTCGTTAAAAAACAATTTTTTCATTTTTCTCCCCCCCCTCTATAACTCCCACAAAAATGCATTACCAGGATTATCATTGGGAGAAATTTCACTTCACATGGATACGAACCTATGACAGAAATTTCAACTCAAAACGTGCGGGGCAGATTTTGTATGCTTACCCGGGTAGGCCCTTCCGAAATTTTGGATTCATATCACTAGTTTACACGAAAAATGTACCAGGAGAAAAAAAAGGTTTTTGAGGCTCATTGTGGGTCGCTGAAAAATAAAATGAGATCCCCTCATTTTTCCAAACAAGCGATTACGAGATATTTGCAAAAAATGTGTTTTTTAGCGCTTTTTTCAGTTACTGGCATAAATCTTGATAACGGTTGATCCAATTAACATGAATTGTGTTTCGTTCGGAGGATATGATCTTAAAATTTCCGAATATGTACCGTATGTGTCAATCAGATAATATTTTTGGGTTACAGGCGATGAGAGTAAAAAAAGAAGTGGATTTTCCGAAAGTATTTGAAAATTACTCACTTTCAGTTTTCCATTTTTTCGAATTGTGTCGCCTATAACCCAATAAATTTTAATCCGATTGACACAAACAGTACATCGTCGGAAAGAAGAAGAACAGACCTTTCGATTGATATACAGTTCATGTCAGTAGGATCAACCGATCTCGAGATTTCTGCCAGTAACTGAAAAAAGGCCATAAAAGACGTTTTTTGCAAATATCTTGAAAATGCTTTTTTGGAAAAATAAATGAGTGTCATTTTCTTTTTCTGCGACCCAAAATTAGTCTGGATAGCACTTTTTCTTTTAGGTACACACGATGAACCAAAAATTTGTAAACTAGTGATATTCTTGAATTTTTTTAATTTACCTCTGAAACAGGAGGCGCCACGACGCTAGTGATGCTGTGCTTGGCACGTATACTTTTTCTGCGTTGTTGAATGTTATCAGAACGCTTGCATTTGCAATTTGAAAATAATTGGCTACATAAGGCACCAAATCTGCGTTCAGGTGGACAACAAGGTGTACTTTCTGCAGGTGCAACTCGCGCTCGCCTCATGCACCATCTATTCTCTTTCCAACGTGGACATCTAAAATTATAATAAATTATAAAAATAAATATGCGTATTTATTCAAACACCTATAAGAGTATCAAATTAATATTTTAGGAAAATTGTTTGAATTTATTGTTGGAGAATAGGTATAAACCGAGGTATAAACTCAATTTTGATAAAAAACTTTAATTTCTCAAGAAAACATTATTTTATTCTTTACGACGTTTATAATTATTATAAACACTATTCTACGTACAGGAGGAGTTAATGGATATCTGACATGTGAAGATTCCGTAGGTCAAAAGGGCAACATGTAATTTGGAAATAAGATAGTAAAACAAGTGCAATTTACTTTTACACCAGATACGAGATTGCTTATTAAAGAAAACTTTAGACCACAAATATCTTTCGGCACGATAACAACAATTTTATAAATGTCAGATAAAATTGAATCAATCTACAATTTCATGTGCCTTGCAAATAACTCAATGCGTAAACAAAAATTATATTGGACACAACCAAATGTATGGGATTCAAAAATTTTGTTTTAATAGACAAAATTAAAAAGTAAAAGCTTTAGATTCAAAAATTTGAAGTGTGAAACGAGTGACAATAAATCCAGTTATGAAGTGTCAGATTTTTAGAGCTTTATTTAATAGCTTCCAAATATTTAAATACTGAGAGACCTAAGTTTTCAATGTTTCGTAACTGCATTTTAGTTTGAAGATTGACGCGTCATTGAAAGAATTTTTCTTATAGAAAATACAACATTTAAAAAAAATTAGAAATTTAAAAATAAGGTTGTATTAAAGTTTCACTAATAAAGAGTAAGTAATTTTTTAAGGGTGTCACGACTTACCGATCCTTCAAGACATTTTGTTCCGTCTTTTTATTTTTAAACGAAATAAAAATATCGCGCTGAAATTTCGAAAAATGAAAGTACATATATCAGTTCACTGCTGTTGGACCGACTGAAGTTTTTATTTTGAAAATGAAAGCTTTTTTTTGAAGTTTTTCATGAATTTTTCATGCTGATATTACAACCGTCATCCAAACGGACAGAAGCACTTATCTGTCTTCAATGAGGATCTTATTAAAAATTTATGGGAAACAACTTTTCCTTTGATAATAAAAAATTCTAAGGGTCAAGCAGAGGTGCGTTGATATATATCCTCTTATTTTCCAAAATTTCAAAACGACATATTATTTAGTTGAAAAATAAGAAGGCAGAAAAAAATACATGGGACGCGGTCGATAATTCGTGATGTCATAGAATACCATTTGCCCTTAATATTAGAAATATAGCATTATGATAGGTACAAATTTGGAAATATAGCAATATAGTAAGTACCAAATTTGTTAATTTTAGATAATGAACTCTTAATAATTGTAATTGAAAAAAACTTTTTTTAATAATAATAAAATAACAAATTAAACATTTTTGAATCATATTTTACCGTCAACAATTAATAAACTAAATTTATAAATTAATTAACACATTTTTTCAAGTATAGACCAGATCCATTTCAAATAAGGCAGATACACTTCAAGTAGAAGAATCTCTTCGCGACGAAATATTTTGCTTTCTAGAAGGAATTAGTCGATACGAATTTTTCCGATTTAAGGAAAAAAGATTTTTGACGAAATTACGAACATTTGAATTTTGACATCTATTTTTCAAAACAACGCCAATTTTTTTTTCAAATTTCTATACTTTTTTACTTGAATCAGATATTCTAATTTTCTTTCCAGATTCTGGTGATTTTTACCGTCCTTTTTTCGAAATCCATTAGAAACTTTGAAAAAGATAAAAAATTAACAAAACGGCGTTTTTTTAAACATAAAAAAGCCTATTTTCACAAAATCCCACTTTTCCATTTCGTTGCTGAATTTGTACTTTCATGGGGAAGACATCCTGTGAGTTTTATGCGGGTCAAATCATTTTTGCAGCCACGAGAATATTGTTTTAAAAAATTGAATTTTTACATTTTTCTTACAAACAACAACAGATACGAAAAAAATAATAAGAAAGAAGTTTGCTCATTTTAAAACGTTTTACGAAAGTCAAATTTAATAGAAAACCCTACTTTCTTATTTTATCAATTTTTTTTTAATTTATGCTTGTATAAGGAAGACATTCTGTAAGTTTCATGCGAGCCAAACAATTCTTGTTGCCACGAGAATTTTTTTGCGTGAAATTTATTTTTCGAATTTTTTTTGCGAACGATGCTATAGATATTCTAACTGAGTAAGACGTCTTTTTATTTTTTTTTTCTTTCTCTTCTTTTCTTTTTTCCTTTTTCTTTTCAAATGAAGAAAGTTTCTTATCATTTTTTTGTATCTGTCGTTGTTTATAAGAAAAATGCGAAAATTCAATTTTTCAACAAAAAAAATTCTCGTGGACACAAACATAATTTGGCCCGCATCAAACTGACAGGATGTCTTCCTTATAAAAGTACAAATTTTTAAAAAAATTGTAAAAAATAAGAAATTAGGTCGAAAGCTATAGAGATTCAAAGAACGGATTTGTATTTTTCGAAAAAAGCTTCAAGGTTCAGATATTCACAACTTGCAGTTTTGATTTGAAATGGATCTGTTATTTGGATTTTTATTTTACCAAAATTCATTTGACTGAATAACAATTTACTCTGATTTTTATTTTTCCGAATTACCAGTTAACCTAATTTTGATTTTTCCAAATGACCTTTAGATCTACTTCTTATATTTCCGAACTGAATCACCATTCGACATTTTTTTTAATCTTCCAAATCGATATTTCGTGCCACTATTTATCCTTTATTAATTTATCCTCTAATCTTTTTTCGATATTCGTCGGAAATTTTGAAAAAGGATCATAATTTACATTATGGCGTCGATTTTTTTGAAATACTAAGAAGCCTATTTTCACAAACCTCCCCTTTTTATTTTTGGACATTTTTTTTTGTTAAATTTATACTTTTATAAGGAAAACATCCTGTGAGTTTTATGCGGACCCACAAAGATAGTTTGGCTGAGAAAATAAAGTCGAATTTGACAGGAAACCCCCCTCTTTCATTTTATCAAATAATTTTTCAAATTCATGCTTGTATAAGGAAGATATAAGGTTTATGCGAGTCAAATCATTTTTGTGGCCACGAGAATTTTTTTTTCAAAAAATTCATTTTTCGAATTTTTCTCGCGAACAATGCTAGATATAATAAGAGGCTAAGCGGTTTTTTTTTATACACCGTTTTCAAATGAGAAAAGCTTCCTCTTGTCATTTTTTGTATTTCTCGTTATTTACATGAAAAAAGAGAAACTTCAATTTTTCAGAAAAAAAGTCTCGTAGAGACAAAAATGATTTGATCGGTATAAAGCTCAGAGAATGTTTGCCTTATAAAACTACAATTTGATTTAAAAAATGACAAAAAATGAACAATTAGGGCAAAAGTTATAGAGATTTCAGAACGGATTTGTATTTTTGAAAGAAGCTTCTGAGCTCAGATATTCATAACTTTGCACAATTTTTTTTCTCAAAACAAAAAAATACGTGTCGCCCAATTTCCTCTGAAAACAATATATTTTGTCGCCAAGAGATTCTAGGATTTGACGTGTACTTGCCCGTCTGATTTAAAATGGATCTAGTCTGTAGATTTTTATTTTGCAGAAATTCATTTAAATGAATAACAATTTACCCTAATTTCTATTTTTCCGAATTAAAAGTTGACCTACATTTTTTCGAATTATCATTGACCTTTTTTTTATATTTCCGAATTATCATTTAGCCTGTTTTTCCCTGAAATATTGTTTGGCCTTATTTGTACTTTCTAGAATCACCATTTAGCATTATTTTCAATTTTCTGAATCGCCATTTCATGCCATGATTTTATGCCTGAAGTAGTTTAGGTAAAATGAAATTTCGGTTACATCCGGTTTCGGTGGTGTGAGAACTTTGACAGATCGGCTATGTGGCTATTCAAAAGAATAAAAATTATGACAAATGGCGATTTAAGAAATAAATAAAAATAATACCAAATGGTAGTTCTGAAAAATCAAAAGTAGGCCAAAAGGTGATTCAAGAAAGAAAAATTAGGCCAAATGATAATTCAAAAATATACAAATTAGGTCAAACGGTAATTGGGAAAAATAAAAATTAGGCACGGCTGGCCTCGATTAAATTCATTCCAAAAATGCTTGCACATCCAGTCTATCTTTTGTACGTGTTTCCGGGATACCCTCGGTCATTTTACGTAAAGAGAGAAAAAAAATCTTACTATGCGTTTTTGAGCAAAACAATTTTTTCATTTTTAACGAGTAAAAATCTCATTTTTCTCGAAAGCGAAGAAAAATATGAACATCAGTTCATAGTTCAAAATTGTTCTCCTTCCCCAAAACTATGAAATCACACCCTTACTAGATGTTTATTTTGTGTAATTTAAAAATTTTCAAAAAAAGATAGAAAAAATGGATAAAAATCGACTACAGTAGCACTTAGTTTAACGAACTTCAACATTTCATTTTGAAAACCGTTTGCTTTTAGATTCAAAACAATATGAGAAACATGTTCCGTGAGATTATTAAGGTTCCTTAGCTTCCGAATTAAAAAAATTGGTTTTTATTTCCAAAATTGAAGAAACAACATTTTTAACGATTAGAAATCTCATTCTTCTCGGAAACGATGCAAAATATGAATAGCGCTTCATAGTTCAAAATTGTTCCACTTACTGTAATCCATAAAATTATGCCCTCGCCAGATGTTTATCTTATGTACGTTAACGAATATTTCCAAAAGAATAATAAAAGTCGAAGAAAATCGACTACAATAGAATTTAGCTTAACGACTTTCCTCATTTAATTTTTGAAAACGTTTGTTTCTAGTTCAATAACAATGTTAAACTAAATGCTATTTCAGTGATTTTTCATGTTTTTTTTTGTTGAAAAATTGGTTAAAATACACAAGATAAACATCTGGTGAGGGAGCGTTCATATATTACGTAACATCAGAAAGGGGGGAGGGGAGCAAGGTATAACAAAAGAGCAAGAAGCATTTTTTGTAGAACTTTTCAAAATGAGCCAATTTTTATTTTAGGATTTTGTGGAATTTATTGTTGTTTGTAAGAAGAAGGTGAAAATTCTATATTTCGAAAAAATTCCTGTGGTCACAAAAATGAATAAGCCCACATAAAACTCACAAGATGTCTTCCTGATAGAAGGTCATGTGCAAAAAAAATAAAAGTATATTTTTGTGAAAATCGACTTTTTACATTTTCAAACGAATAGCCGCCATTTTTTTAATATAGAATTTTTTTCTCCGGCGGATTTCGAAAGAAGACGGTAAAACTCACCAGGATAAAAAAAGTGGAATATCTGAATCAGATTGGAAACTACAGAATTTTAAAGAGAAAATTTGTATTTTTTTTTGTCGATAGACGTTAAAATTCAAATACTCGTAACTTCGTAATCAATTTTTATTCTCAAATCAGAAAAATACGTGTCGCCTATTTTTTCCTGAAAAACAACATATTTCGTCGCTGAGAGTTTCTGCGACTTGAAGTATAGAACCTGCCTGATTTGGAATGGATTCGATCCAAAGATATAATTTATTGTCTCCAGTGTTCAGTTACGTTCAGTTTATTAAAAACTGTTAAGTGATTCCTAATTGTATAAAAAAAGGTTTGAATAGGTGAATTTTTATTAGAATCTACATTAAATAATACGAATAGTTGTATGACTAAAAAAAAATTTTTTAAACATTCAGTATTACATAAAAGTAATGATTTAATGGTAATAGTCCCGTATCGCGGCTTTTTCGACAAATGGAGGGAGGGGATTTTTGAAAATGGCCCAAAATGGGCTATTTTTGAAAAACTTAGAAAAAAATGAGGGGGAGGCTTTTTTTAT
>JAUMHM010040088.1:0-15598 GCA_032362435.1 Melikaiella ostensackeni
ACGTTCCAGTGGAACGTTCCGAAAGGCCCAACGACTAGTTCCTGGAACGTTCCCGGAACGTTCCCGGAACGTTCCGTGCTATTAGGGAAGGAGAAGGGGTTAAAGATTATGGGGCCCTCGCAGTTTCTCAGCTCGCGGGACGAGAGACGGTGTTCAACCAAGCGTGAAACATCGGCAGCGTATAGACAAAGGCGCACTGCGCGGGTATCCACGTCCGTACTCACGTTCGGAGAATGCGTAATATTAGGAAATGGTTCGCACGTCCCTGACTGTTTACGTTTCGAGGGAGCCAGTTTAGGACCAAGGCCAGTGCGAAGCAACTCCCGAAACTGTTATTATATGGGAGCTCTAGTGTGTATGTGAAAAAGTTGCAAGAATAGTATATTGCGTTACGACTCAGCAAACCACAGCTCTGACATCCGAGGCCGATGTTTGCAGTACAGGGCGTACATGCGCGCGCCGAAGGCTCGCTCATAGCCCAGTACTCTAAACAGCGGGTGAGGTCTTCAAAGGTTTTCCGAGGAGTGACATACGATATTTCATGCAAAAACGGAATGGTTCTCGTGTGCGAGGGGGTGTCGAAGGTGACGCTTTAATTGTGGTGGGGGACAATGGGGTCCATGCGGAGCCCCGGCGTGGTCGAAAGGTGGAGCCCCTGTGAAGGTTTTCGGGAGGCTAAGCCCCCCGTTAGGGAAAATACAACAAACAATCATTTTGAATAACTGTACATAAAATTAAACATAACGTTTGATGTGAGACGTGAGCTTCATACCAGCCATACTATAGACATGTGAGGTTATGTTCATTTTAGTTTTAGTTAGTCAAAAAAAATCTTTTTAGAGTGGCGATCAAAAACTAAAATAAAATTTTAGGCTATTGTTAGAATAAAATACGCTGCCTACAGTCTACAAACATCAGTCATATGTACCGCGCATGCGTCAGAAGAGAGAGCCAGGAGAGTGTCGCCGCTGGACCAAAAACGCATACGCGCACTACGTAAAAGTACACTTTCACGGCCGTGGCCGGCAAAATACCCCCTCCAACAAACGAGAACTTCGCGTCCCACAAACACGCACAGAAAGATACGAAAACCGTCTGGTTTTGCATACATGAATTTTCCTGTCTTTACATGTCAAGATTCGTCTGTAAACATGAAATATAACAATTTAAAATTATTTCGATTTTTTCTATGAAATTATAAAAAAATTGCATTTTGAATATCGCGCAGTTTTTCCATTTAGGTTTCACCTTCATTTTTAAGGGGTTCTAGTTCCATATATAGAAATTTCAAATACGGGTACGAGAAGGCGGAATAGATATGAACCAGATAATCGAAGCACTTTAGGAAAAAAAAACGTATTAATTTTTTTTACAGCAGGTAAATTTCCAGGAATAACCATTTAAAATATATAAAAATTTCGAAACTATCCTATCCGACCTGGGCACCAATTGGAGCTACAATTCGTTACATACGTTCACACACGTTCACACACACCCCCACACACACACAAACATAATCACACACAAACACTTACGCATATGGACATTTTATTTAAATTGCATTTTTGAGTTTCTGGGGCCGAATTATATCGAAATATGTCAAAGAAGTTGATTTGAAAATGAAGGTAATTACAAACCTCCCCCTGAGCAAGCAAAAATAAAAAGTTGAAAAAAATTTGTAGTGCAAGATAAAATTTTTTGAAATCATAAAAATCCACGTTTTTTGATGAAGTTAGGCAGATATTTTTTTCATAATTGTTGTACACTTCGAATTTGGACTTCCTTCAGTTTGAGTCAGAAAACATGTAAGTATCTTGTTAGTGTAAAAAATTGTACTTTTGAAAGTGCTTATAAATCGTGAAGTTTGCCTTTTTCAAATAGTTTCAGCCTTGTGAAAACGACGAAATTTTTTTTTCACATAACAGCAACATAATGGCATGTTTCTTGAATTACAAATGCCAAAATTCGACACGTATAGTTTCTCTCACATTTGCTATTAATAAAATTTAAAACTAGCTTTAAACTTGATCTTGATTGTTTTTACTTGCCAACCCGAGTTGAAATTTAGACCCTACTTTGAACCAACAGCTCCTTATTAGAATCTGCTCAGACGCTATATAAAGCTGTAGCCCCAACTTCAAAGTTTTAACTCCTAGAGAATGAAATATTAGAGCTCTCTTTGACTCCATTTAAATCTTCAGGCCCTACGTTGATTCTCTAGAACCTACAATCTTTTAATTCTTGAACCCACTTTGACGCTGTAAAACCTCTCTCCCTTAATAATGACGCTACTTTTAATCCTTAGAGCCTACAATCATCTAACTTGAGACACTGCTTTGACGCTGTTCAACCTCAACTTTGATGCTGACCCTACTTCAAATCTTTTAAATCTACAGTCTTCAAATTCAAACGCTATATAACGTTTTTTCTTCAATATAGCAAAAATTTTAATAATGACCCTGAAAGTATTTGTTACTACATTTTTTATTGATAATAGACAGTGTCATATACATGTATATTCAATCAATAAAATGTCAGGTATAAAAATTTATTAGAAAATCATATATCAGAAAGAATATTTGCTAAAAAGTCGGTCTCTTTATCAACTATTTTACTTTTTTCACTGGACATTGTAAAATTTCAGTAAATATTTCTTGAACTCCATGCATCTGCATTATTAAAAACTATTTTTGAGGACTATTTGCAATATACTATTTTGAATATGTTATACTATTTGAAATACTATTTGCAATATGTGTAGACAATAGTTGTGTGATAAGAATGAAGTTTTTCTTATTTAAAGCAGCGCGCGTTATTGGACGCAACATAGCAGCGCCATGAAATGCTATATTTCAGAAGCAAGTGCAAAGCAGTGCAAAATACTATCAGTGAATGTCGCAGAATAAGCAATAATAACATCGACAGCATTATACAATAAGTTGGATTTTAAACGCTTTTGTAACTCTATTGATCAATTTCGTGCTGACTCGATAGAGATGCCGCGAGGAGAGAAAAAGTTTCCTTTAATTTGGTGAATTGAGACTCGCCAAAAGGATATTATACCTCTCTCATTAATACTGAAGAAACAGCAACAAATTAATTCCATTGCTAGATTAACATGAAGAAATCATCAATCGAAAGTGGACACATTTAATGAAATACGTGTTGTCGAGTATTTATAGCGTTCAGACACATCAAATAATTTCATGAGAGTTGAAATCGCAAAGTGAAAATTATCGTCAAAAGTCGTTTTACAAGGGGAAAACCAGATGAGCTGCTTCTCGTTCCGATTTGTACTTTTCAATAAAAAATCTGACTCTCTCCTTGTTCGTATACTCAAATACTTTTTTTGAATGCTTATACCGTTTTGCATCTAATAAGCCCAAGTTGAAGGCAAAGTGTCACTGCTCCTTGCTTTTAAAATATGTATAATAATTGAAACAAGAGAATCATTCAAAGGCTTATATACGATTAAAACATATATATTCATGATCTTCTTTTAGATGATGAAAATTTATCGCACAGAATGATTGTCAAAGACGATGAACATCTTCATGATTCAACCCAAAAAAATCTTCTCTAAAGAGGTATGAAAAGAACAAAAAACTTTAAACAAAGGGAAGAAGATTATAAATCACATGAAAAAGTCAGCAATAAATTACCAACCAATACTCCCATCCTGCTCCTCCACTGAAGTCAGTTTTTCTCCTTTGCCGAATAGCAATAACACTGTCCAGTTCTCATCAAGTTCATCAGTTGCCACCGAGTCCAGTTATCGCCAGTTAGGACATTCAACGTCGGTCCCATCTTTGTCTCATTTTTCATAATCAAACCTATTGCAGAATATGTCCCCACCAGTGTCTCTAGTAACATCTGCGACTCCAGGACCTTCAAAATCAGTCTCGTTAGTGTCTCCATCAATTCAGCTACTAGCTCCATATTCTCCAGCATCAAATCCATTGCGATGTTTGGCCCCAGCAGTATCTCCGTTAGAACCTGTGATTGCGCAACCTTCATCACTTCCTCAATACCAACAATTCCAAATCCCAAATTCCCCAACACAAAGTAATATAAAACTACAAAGAGAAGTTGGAGCTCTTAAAAAAAATTGACTCACTAAATCGCCTTTGTTGGACGTCACGAATTCAAAAATTTCAAGCGACAAAAACTGGGCACGTTTGCATCAGGAGTAGACGCTTATTCTGAAAAGTGTATGGAAAGGAACCTTGAGAAAATGTAAGGTGATACAGAAAAAGGAACTTTCACAGGAATGGATTTAGTTGCAGATATAAATTTAGAAATCTCGATAGAGGGAAACATTGTAAGAGATGTTGGACTTGTTATCTACGATATTAAATTGGGATTGGGTAGATACTCGTATTTTATCGGACTTGTTCAAAATCTTGAAATGTAAAATATAAGAAGTATCACTACCGTGAAAACAAGAAGCACAGTATATACATTTTTCATACAAATTTGACTTGAGAGTATAACAGATCATTCAGTCTGTTGATTTATTTCGGGTATGTGTAAATAGTCCTTCATATATTTTTTAATTTAAACAATGTCAAGATATTGTTATATTTTTTTCAATTCACATTGTTTTTTTAGGTACCTGATTGTTATTTTGAAGAAAGAGACCAAAAGGTGGAAATATCCCCAAATTTTGGTATTTATTTGTCAAAGAATCAACATGAGTACATTGAAGATTCACCAATACTCAATGATGATTGGAAAACTATACCTTGTGAGACCTTAGTAGAAGTTTTCTGGTCGAGAACCCGAAAACTTCGAGAAAACCGTTCCGGCAAAGTGCATAAAATTATGAATATTAACAACCTTTTTCACAATAATTATCAGTTTGTCAAATACTTTTCCGGTTTCATATTGGTTCGAAGTTTCAAATGTCTACTTTGACGAATTCTTATTTTGCTAATGCAATAAAAGAAAGATTTCCAAAGATATTTTCAAAACCTGTTTCCGCAATCATGGTAGGAAAAAGTATCTATAAGCCAAAAACAAAAGAATTTTTTCCAAAAATGTCAATTTCCTCACAAAACCGTAACTAAAGATTCCATTTTAGCCTCAAGCTATCGTAAACTATTATCTCAAGTAGTCAGAAAAAAATTATAAATAAGATTTTTGAAAAATATTTGATATAAAGGATGCAGCCATGCATTCGTTCTTCCAATCGAAAAAAAGAAAAATGAAAAGAAAATAATCCCCGTTTTTCGAAGAATAATTCTCCTATTTGCCCTTAAATTGAACTGAACAATTTTTAGAGTCGACTAAAGACTGTACCGTAACGGAACAGAACCAAAGTCTATGGCCTAATATCTCTCTAAGTTAAATTTAAAGAAATAACTTTCAAAAAACGTGAACTCTAACAGTCATCTTGTGTAAACATAAAATTGCACAAGAAGTCTTTGAGCCGAGTGTAAAGGGGAAGAGATATCTGCCTTATTTTTTCTCCGTCTTTTTTATACTACTAGCGACAAAAATGATTCGAGGTCATTTAGACTTCTCTCTTGTAGAAAATTTGTCTTTTATGGTTCAATTGTCATTTCAAACAATCAACATTCCAGATTAATCAGTCTTCATTTGTGAATCTCAAAAAGTAAATAATTCTTAATTTCAAATCTTAAAAATTGAACTACATATTCCAAAAAAACGTTGAAGCTGCCGATTTGAATGAAATTAAAATTATATGAAAGCTGTTGCAGCTATTTTAATATTTATTTTAATCTATATGATTATAATTAATTATTATATTTTATGGTTACTTTGACTCAAAGCATATATTTCAATTCGATAAATAGGTAATTAAATTAAAACACATGTTACAGGCGTGCGTAGCATGCTATTTTTGCTACTCCAAAATAAAAAAATGGCGAGGGGACGTCCATAAATCACGTGATCGGTTTTTCGCTGAATTTCAACCTCCCACCCCAACGTGACTGTGCGTGATATTATTGCTGAACCCCCCACCACCCCTCTATTATCACGTGACTTTTTTCAAAATGACGAAAATTCATTATAATTTCTGTTTTCTCAAAAAAGAATATTTTTAAGCTAATGGTTAAAGACTTTAAATTAATTTCAAAGAATTAACAACTACCTCTGTCTAACATAATAATTTATTTAATTGAGTTCACTAACTTTTGTTAAATAAAATTATATGCAAATTATGTGATTTGTTACATAAGAAGGTTAATTAGTTAGGAAATGTGTTTCTCATAATCTTTATTGAAAATAAATTTATAATTGAAAACGTGATTTTCCGTGATATTTTTGCTGATCCCCCACCACCCTTTCCAAGTCAAGTGATTGATGGACGTCCCTCAAGTCAAACAAATAATATTAATGTTATTGTTGGTGTATATAAATCATTACATAAAAAATGTAAACTATAATTAACATTTTTTAGGAATAATAGATGGCAAGCTTTTATTATTCGAAACGAAAGAAAAATTTTATTATACCTTTATCCTTTCGGGTTTAATTAAAAAATTTCCATCGTCAAGTCTTTTAGGTTTACTTAGTACATTTTCAAATTGCAAAATACTATTTTTAATGCTCAGACAATTTTGAATTAAAAGCATTTGAAATTGAACAATTTTGGCATCGTAATTAAATAATTTTTAATTTAGAGGTTTAAAGTCCGACAATTTCTAATTTTTCCAAATTCAATTCAAAAATTGTAAGTTTAAGTTTTCCAATCATGATTCATTTCTGATTGAAAATGTTGAAAATAAAAATATTTCAAACTTAAAAATATTTGACTGTGGAAGGCGTCAAGAAAGAAAAATTCTGTTTTTATATTGTAGGTATTGAAATTTTTCGTTAAAAACAGGCGCCTGTTAGAGATAAGTTATCTTCTACAGATCAGCAAATAAAAAATGTACAAATTTAGGAAGGCCGTTGAGAATTCCAGAAACGTAAAAAATTGACATCTATGAAAGTATTAAAATTACGAAATTATGTAATAATGATTTTTCCAAATATATTTTACTGAAACGCAGAACTATGACGCTTATTAATCGACTCTAAAGTAATTGAAGCTTCGGAAGGGATAGAGTTGGATCAAAAATGTCGAAATTTCTGATTTTTACCTCAAATTTGTACTCAGCAATGCAAAAATCTCCCTGTTACCGACTTTCATAAAAATCTGGTCCTTTATTGAATTTTTCAAGCACTTGGTCGCAATCTTGGATCCAAATTTTAATCTCAGATTCGTTTATCAACAGCTTGAAAAACGCCTTAGTACCAAATCTCATGAAAATTTGGTTAATATGCTGAGAACATGAAAGTTTTGAACTTTCGAGTCGCTCGAAACTGCTATAATTCTCAAAACTTAAACTGTTCGAGTACTCGGAACTTTAGATAACTCAAAGCCGTTTGAGCTCTCGAATCTTCGAGTCAACTCAAACTCGACTCGACTCGAAGTTTCAAGCTTTTTGCACACTCCTAATAACTATTTTTTCCTGCTATGAATCCTGTTCAAAGTCACCTTTACAACAATAAAAAATTGCTTACACGATTTTCAAAAAATTTCATCGGAAATGTAAAAACTGATTTTTAAACATAGTTTGGAATGGTTTAATTTTTAACACACTAAGTTTGAAGTCATTAATTTGGAAAGATCCAATTAGAAAGCATATGATTTTCAACGCTTTTAGAATAATTAGAATTTGAAGGTTAACAATATTGAAAATTCTTCAATTTTGAAACAGTAAAATTTACAGTGATTTTATTTTGGGACAGAAATCCTAATTTTCAGTTTAAAAAAATCTATCCAATCACTTTTAATGTCACTCGATACCACATGATATGAAACTTATCAATAATATTTATCATCCTCAAAATTTCTATCATTTTAATTTAAAGTTTTAAATGTGAATGCGCAATTCTAAAACAGTTTAATCTTTGAGGCCTCGAAACAAGAGTTTTTTTGTTTGGAAAGCTCAAATTGGAAAATATTTGGTTTGAAATTCCTCAATTTTTAGAGGTTTCCAATTTCATATTTCACAACCTTATAGGCTACTACTTCAAAATTGTACAACTTTGAATCTTTGTTTTGAAATAGTGTCCAATTTTGAAGTAAGTAATATTGAATGATTTTTAATTGGTAGTCTTAATGATTCAGCAATTTTAAACTGAAAGGTTCGAGACTTGTCCTTCAGGCCAAAAATGTTGCTATCAAGCATTTTATTGTATTTTGTGTTGTTTTTCTGTCAATTTAAATTTGTTATTTTTAATGGCTTTTTTCACGATTAAAACAAAAAATATGCATCTTATCAGAAAATTGTCATGAGAAAGTATGTAGATCTCTTTGATGCAAACAATTTTGTCGCGTAAAATGTTTTCGTATCTAGCAAAGTTTTGGTGAAAAACTGATTTCTTTATTTTAATTGACATTTTTTTATGATTGATAAGAATATTACACAACATATCAAAATATGTTTGAAGGGAAATTTTGAGATCTATTTCAGCTGAATAATTTCTTATACAAGCATTTTATTGTATCTTGTGTCTTTTTTTTCCAAAAATCTACTTTTTTATGTTTGGTATCATTTTTCACGGTCAAATGAACAGCACGCGTCCTGTAAAAAAAATTAGGATGAAAATTTGTAGGTAGATGTAATTTGGGCGGACAATTTTGTTATTGAACATTTTATGCAGTTTTTTGAGGTCTTATTTTTTTATTTTTTATTTTATTTCTGAGGATTGAAACATAAACAACATGTCCTATCGAAAAATTGTCAATAACAAATTTGTAGATCTCTTCTTGATGAATAATTTTTTTTCGTATTTTCCATTGTTTTACCGTAAAATAAAAATTTCAATCATTTGGTATTTTTGTCGGTGGTTGAAACCAGAACCGTTGGTCAAAAACGGCTAGTATATGAACTTTGCCTTCCTTTTTGGTCCCTAAAAACGTGTGTCAAAGCGCAATCCCATCCGATAAGTCTTTCAAAAGTTATCCAGTATGCAGACAGACACCATCTTAAATACTGTTTTTTTTTTTGGATTCAGAGAGTCTCAAAACATGGAGATTCAATGAAACCCGTGAAAGTTGATTTTCACATGAAACCAATACCTTCTGCTTATGATAGAAATGTAAAAGGAAATTTGTTTTTTCCAAAAAAACGAACCATTTGGGAGATCGATTGACAAAAATAAGAATAAAAATTTCAATTGGTATAAACTGGTACCTCGTAGGTCACAAAAATGATTTGGTCCTCATAAAATTCACATATTATCTATCTAATATGAGTACAAATGTAACAAAAAAATGATGGAAAATAAAAAAGTGAGGTTTTTGAGGCAATCGACTTTTAACATTTCCAAAAAAACCACCGCCATTTTGCTATTTTCCCATGATACGCGGTGGAGATGATGGCGAATTTATTTTCCGTTCATGAAAAATTTGTCTAATCAATTTTAACGTTAAATAATAATTTTTTATGTCATGACAAATTTAAAATTCTAGAATTTCAGAAGCTTTTTCTTTGAAACATTCAATTTAGTTGTCAATTTCTAATTGTCAAATTTTAATCGCTTTCAATACAAAAAAACATTTGAATTCAAAAGTTTAAAAATTTTTATATTCTATTTTGAACGGTTTAATTAAAAATATTACATTTTCAATTCTTTTGAATTTGAAATGATCCAATGTTCAAAACTCTCATCTGTAATTTTTCAGCTTCGCACAATTTGAAATTGTCCTATTTTCGAAATTTCAATCTGAAATCATTCAATTTCGATATTATTCATTTGAAAACGAAAATTTTTAATTTCAAATGCTTCGGAATAGAAAGCTACAATTTAAACTCCTTTCTGGTAAAATTGTCCGATTGTCAAAATTTTATTCTTAAATTTGTTCAATAGTATTCGACAGTGTTATGTTTATATGTACTACTCCTTATGTATATAATCTGTGTATGTTATAATATTAAATTATATCTACTATTCATAATCAGCGCATGAAAATACTTCAATAAACGATGTTCTATGCAAATCATTCAATTTTTATTTGACCATGATCCCGCAGGAGCGTATTTTTATACGCCTATGTCACTTCGACTATTGTCACCTTCAAAGAAAAAATCATGCAGATACGACGCTCCTATGCTAAGTTATGGTGAAACATGCAAAAACAAATACTGAAAAAATTGTATAAACATAAATTATGAAACACTGTTTCATAATACGTCTTCATTAAACCTGCGATTTATTCTTCATAATAGGAAACTCAATCACATTTTTATGTGTTACTGCCGTCAAAAAATTTATTTCAACAGTAACATGTCTATATTTTCTATAAAAGTCACAAACTCAGTTCAATCAAGAAGGGTATTGATGAGCGAACGTATAGTAACACTCTTTTCTTATATATGAGTTGAATTTAATATAAAATATAATATAAATTAGACTTATTAATTAACTATTTTCTTATGTTTTATATTTATCATCATCGCTTTTTCCTTTTATCTTTCTATCTCTTACCCCAACCCTCTAAATACTTCACCCTATCCCCTTCATTCTCATTTATCCCTCGTCATCACATCCCTTCCTTTCCTTCCCCAACACCTCTCCATTTAATCTCATTCACCTATTCCCATCCACTTTCCATTAATTGACATGTTCCCTCCCCCACACCTCACTCTTCTCTTACCTCCCCTACACTCTTTTACCCCTACACCTATTTTTCCCTTGACTATATAACCCTACCACACACTATCCCCTACATACTCCTCTCCCTCCCCTAAACCCTTCCGCTTTATTCTCCCTCCTCCCTCCCTTTTCCATTATTGAAATTCTTCCCCCCACTCTTATCTCACATTCCCTATCGTTCTTTACCCTTTAACCTATTCTTCCCTTAACCCTACTACGTCCACATACACTTTTTCCCTGCATACGTCTTATCCTCATTTTATCCGAATTTAGCACTCCCGTTCCCTTTCCCATGCCTTTTCCTTTATTGATATTAACTCATCCTCCTAGCCATAACCCCCTTGAGCCCTACCACCCTTTAGTACCCTTTATTTGCACAATTTTAGATGTGTTAGGAAACAAACTTTCGCTAGGTATCTCAGTATTTTTTCTATATAAGAGGTACTGATTGAGGTAATCCAAAAACGCATTTGGATTTTTTTAATTGTCATGCTCCCCCCGTATTTGTTTGAATAAAAGAGCACGTATTTTTTTGTTTCGGAAGAAATTGATATTTGGGGGTTCGACTACCCCATAAAGTTTAACACATATTTTGCGAAAGAAAAAAAAGACGTTTTTGTAAATTTTAGACAGAATCGTCAATATTAGGCGTATCGAGTTGTCCCTTAATACTTCTGTTCAACATTGACCATGGAATACGAATCAAAAATTACTTTTCGAATTTCAGCCCTGTAAGTCTGTTTAATAGCACTACCCCTCCCCGCCTATAAGCCAAAAAATTGGATCTTAAGAACTTTTGCCCCTAATTCTTATTTTTTTGTGGTTTGTTTCAATATAAATTGTTTCTCATACATAAAATATTACTTTCTACTGATAATCAGATGTTTTGACAAATCTTTTGAATAATGTACTATTGTTTATTACAATTTTCTCTTAGAAGAGAGGTAGAAAGTCGCGGTTTTTTTTTTAATTTTTAGGGTTTCTTAGCTCCGGACAAAAACCCTTATAATCTCGGTCAAGTGTTCGTACGTCGTAGTTTCTTCTCGTGTGCGTAAGAGAGGATTGGGGTGGGGCTTAGGGGAAGTGAGAGTGGATAGAGGTAGTGAGGGAAGAGGTGGTGATAGGAATGGAGTTGAGCGGAAGTGTGGGGAGGGGTTAGCGTGAGGGTAGTAAGGGGTGGGGCTAGTAAGGGGTGTGAGTGGAAAGGAAGTGAGGGGTGAGAAGTGGAGGGAAGTTGTGTAGGGTAGGGGAGGTGAGGGGAGTGGAATTGATGGAGGTTGTCAGGGTTGGGATATAAGGTAAGTAGTGGGTAGTGATGGGACGATAGGTAAGAAGTGAATGAAGTGAGGTGGTCTGGAGAGAGTGTTGAACGATGAGAAAAAGTAAGGGGAGAGTTGCAGCGTGATGTGAAGGGTCATGAGGGGAAATAGTGGGTGTGTTTTTTAGGAGAAGTAGGGAGATATGTGGTGAGCTGAAGTGAGGGCCGGGAAATTGACGTGAAGGTGTAAGAAGGGAAAGTGGGGCGAAGTATGGATTGGGGTGGAGTGTGAGAGGACGTGGATGGTGTGGAGAAATGAGAGGGTGGTAGGGGAAAATAGGATTGTATAGAATCACCTCTAAATAACTAAATATAAGAAATTCTTCATCGCTTTCCTTCTCAACCATTTTTTTAAAATTTTATATGAACAATGATATCGACAAAAGAAGGAAATTCGAAAATGAGGTAATTAAAAGACCTAAACCTATACAAATTATTTCAATATCTTTTACCTATGATCATGTTTGTAACGTGACATCAGCAATGGGAGATGAAAGGAGTTAATCATTTTAAATACTATATTAAAAAGGCTACGATACCCTTTCTTGTATGCGCATGTCGCCTACTTTTACTAATTTTCGAAATCGCATTTAACTTTTCAGCTAGAATGAAGAAATAATAAATTGACGTAAGCAAAAATAAATTTGTAAGCAATTTATTACTATTATTTATATCAATATTCTTATACAATAATGCTAGAAAGCTGCGGATTCTTCTGAAATTCCCAACTTTTTGTGAACTTTCAATTTAGTAAGTTTACAATAATTTTTGAAATAATAATAATTGAGATAAAGAAGTAGGCCCTTATTAAAAATTTAAACTTTTTCAAATCAATGATGAATATTTTATTTGAATCATTTGATAAAATCCATTTCAAATCAGGCAGGATATAAACTTCAAGTCACAGAATCTCTTAGCGACAAAATATGTTATTCTTAGAGGACATTAGGTGACATGTATTTTTCCGATTTGAGGAAAAAAATTTCCATGAAGTTACGAGTATTCGAATTTTCACGTCTATTTAAAAAAAAAGACTCTACTCTACAAGAAAATACAACTATCAATATGTGACAGAATCTGGAAAGTTTGATTATATCTAACAGGCGTTAAAATCAGATCGTAATTTTTACTGACATACCTTTGATTAATTATTGTCAGCAAATGAAATAATATCCGCAACTTTCGTTAAATCTGACAAATTTCTTTTAATTTAAGCCAAACAATATTATATTTATTCATCAAAATACCGTATTCGAATAGATTACGAAAATAATTTTTGTAGCAGGCGCATGTCGATTACTTCAACTAATTTTTCTCATGATCCGGTCGATCATTCAAATACTAATATATACTAGTAAAAACATGAACATAAACATGGTAAGCGAAGCAAGATGTGACGAAAAACAAATTTAGATTGGGTGCGAACGAAAAGTATATTAACCACTATAAAACATTAAAAGAAATGGAGATATAACGAAAAATAAAGAAAGTAGCAAAGGAAGAAAGAAACAAAGATAAGACAGTAAGGGTAGAATACCAAGAAGTATGTATTCAGGGGAAATGTTATCTTCGGAATGAGGACGGAGAAAAGTTTGAAACAAACGAAAGAGATTTTTTAGAGAAGAGTACGAGGGGAGAAATACGAGGAGAAAAGAGAAGTAACAGGAACAAGTGAAAGATACATATTATATTAATTTCTGTTTTGTTCATTTGCCTAATCAATTCTGTTTTTCAACAACAAATTAAATTAGTGTATTTATAATTATTGAGTTTTTATTATCTCTACTTTTGGACCAAATCTGATAATATCTGAAATTACTATAATGATTCCATCAAAGTTGTTTTGTTCAACTGGCAGAGACGAAATGAAAAGAAAAATTCAGCCGGAACCCTGATTATTTCAAATTTTTGATTCGATAAAAGCAAAGTCTAATTAATTAACGAGACTTTGGCTTCAGGTGAAAAATTTTTCCGGTCATCATTTTATTGTATCTTGTGTCGTTATTCCATAAATTTGAATTTTTTTTTTTTATATCATTTTTTTACAATTGAAACCAAAATTATACGTTTTATTAAAAAATGGTCGAAAGAAAATATGTGGATCTTTTTGACATGAAAAATTATGCTTAGTATCATTTTTTTGTTTCTTGCATATTTTTACCGAGAAATGGAATTTCTTATTCTTAATAATGTTTTTCACGATTAAAACAGAAACTATACGTCTCATACAACATAGGCTCAAGCAAATTTGTATATCTTTTCGAGATGAATGAGTTTACTTCGCAACATTTCTTTTCTATCATTCCATTTTTTTATATGTAAAAAATTATGTGATTTTAAACGAAAAACATTACAAATGTGAACATTCCTACTACTATACTTTGAAAGTTGAACGAATCCGAACTTGATCTAAAACTGAAAACATTTTTTATTACCAAGAATTGTTATATAAAAACTTTTCTATAATTAAACCCTTCAAAATTTGAATTATTTCAAGTAAATTTATTTGATGCAAAGAAATCTTCTTTGAGTAGGAATGCATGAGTCATTATCTCTCTAATTTAGTTCAGATGACAAATAAAACGACATTTCTGAAGGTTCTTCGAGTAATTAATCTAGCAGATATGAAAAATGCTGATATCAATCATCTTTGCCCCTCCACTCAATTGTAAATAACCTATAAAACCAGTCGCCCTTCATGAAATTTTTCAAACATCAGTCTTGAGTTCTTCTGTCGTTATCTCCACTTGTATCGATGAGCAATGAAGAACGTCATTCTATTCTTTGCATGCGTGACTTTGCCTAATTTTGAAAGTAAGTATACCTAACATAATATAATATAATATCATTACTAATACGAAATATTACATATTCTTAAAATGTGGAGAATAAACCGAAGCCCTAGAACAATATAACATGTATAATTAAGCATTTGAATTCATTTAGTGCCACGTTGCCGGATACATATCTTGTAACATATGGAAATAAGAAAATGACGATTAACGCAATGTTTTAGTGTATTCATGTGTGGAAATGGATGATAATTTTTCAACAACATTAATTTCAAATTTTTTAAGTTGGCCCTAGATTTTTCCGCTTCTTACATTTTTCACATTTTGATCGAAAATGAGATAATGGTACCTTGAGATTGTACGATATGCTCTTTACACATAAAATCATTATAGATCTAAATTTTGACTTCTAACTCTACAATATGAAATTTCGAATTGAAAGTTTGCTTTTCAATTTTTTTTTTCAATCGATATTTTCATTTAGTGCCACGTTACCAGATTCAAATTTTGCAACATGTGGGAGTGAAAAATGACGATTATCGCAATGTCCTAGTTAGTTAGGTTTATTAATTAATACTCTCTGGTTTAGTATACTATTTAGAATTATTTTTAATTCAGTTGAATTGCTTTGAATTTTTTTGAGTCATTTGAATTCTTCGTACTCTTTTGAATCACATGAAATGTTTTTAAACTCTTTCAAATTTTTTTGAATTGTAGAGTCGACTGAGGACCAACCTTAAGGGCATGTCTAACAGGAGTCACGTGACCAAACTAATGCTCGATTTTCAATCTTTATTTTTGGAACGATTTA
>JAUMHM010040096.1:0-15597 GCA_032362435.1 Melikaiella ostensackeni
ATCATTCGCAGCAGGTAGTCTGGCACCTTCTTATGCTTCATCGACTCGATGCAGATCTTCCATCTCGCGGAGTTGAACGCGTTGCGAATGTCAACGCTAATCAACGCGCAGAATCCCTTTCGCTTACCAGTTCCTTTTTTTGCTTCTACGGCAGTGTCCACCACCGCCTGTATGGCGTCAATTGTGGACTTGCCTTTACGAAAGCCGAACTGGTTCTCCGACAGACTATTCTCACCTTGGATGTGGCTCTGAAGCCTCTGCAGAATCAAGTCCTCTAGAATCTTACCCATTGTGTCCAAAAGACATATTGGTCTGAAGGATGAGGGCTTATCCAGAGGCTTTTCTTCCTTTCTAAGGAGGAATAATCTCTGCCTCTTCCAGTCCGCAAAGAACCTCCGCTTCCGGAGACAGGAGTTGAAGGCTTCCAGGAGGATCTCCGGGTACACCTCGATCACCTCTTTGAGGATCTCGTTTGGTAAACCATCGATCCCCGGTGCCGTATTGGCTTTTAGCCTTCGACTCGCTCTCTTTAGTTCCTCGAGAGTGAAGAGCTCCTCGCCTCGGACCGTGCAGGCTCTCCAGTCCTCACGTGGGAATATTTCCACACGCGGAAACAGTGTCCTAACAATTTTACGGACCTGATCGGGATCGTGCAGGCCGGGGGTCCTTCGTCGAGTCACCAATTACTTGGTGACTATCTTGCAGGCAAGTCCCCATGGATCCTTCTCGACCTCCCCGATAAAGTCCCTCCAGCATTGGAGTTGGCTTCTCATAATGGCCTCCTTGTATGCCACCTTAGCGATCTTCCATGCTTCATGCAGCGCGGGATCACCCTTAGAGGGGGTGGCTTTCCGACGCGCTGCGTTTCATGCGCTACGCAGGCTCGACAGGGTGTCGTTCCACCAAAACATCGAGCCTTGAACCCGTCTCTGTCTCCGGCGTGGCATTGAGTGATCGCAAGCTGCGATCACCTTCCGCCTCGCCGAGCGCATCGTGCTCTTCATCGGCTCAGTGGATTCAACCCAACCAAGCTCGTCAATGAGCCTGGTTTCCTTGATAAAATCTCGGAGTTTGTCATTACTGAGCCGTCTTGTGTTCCAGGAGGGGCGTTTCACTTTGACGCCCCTTTTTTTCGAACTTTTGGCTTGCTGGTTTGTTATACTGAACTCGATGCATTGGTGGTCACTCCAGGTTGTTTCCTCGAGTACCTGCCAGTCACTTATTTTAGACGCTAGTCGAGGCGTGGCGATCGTGGAGTCGATAATCGACCTCTTGACTCCTCGTCTGTAGGTGGGCTCATGGCCCCGATTCAGGACAACTAAGTCGTTTCTGGAATTTGAAATTGCTCTAGAACAAAGAAGATTGGCTTTAAGGGAGGAAAATTATTTACGGAATAATAGGAGCCAAATAACGGTAGAAAACTCAGAAATAATTGAAATTTCAGATAGTGACATTTCTGACCCTGACCAAAATTGCTGAACCCAAATCTGAACGCTAAATCTCAGCATAGAGTTGAAAAAAATTTTTGGGATTCCAGATAGGTAAGCACTTATAACAAAAACTGCAATATTGCTTGCTCAGCCCTGACTAATTAATTATTTAGTTAGTATCTAAGAAAACTATTCTGCTAGTGTCTGGCCGTAACACGTGAGATAAAGAAAAATTCTCGCATTAGGTTTGGCTGTTAGAACAATTGACCAATTTCACAAAAAATGATTTATCCGAACAATACTACTCCCACTCCGGAGAGAGGTGGGAACGATTCTGTGAATGTCACGGGGATTCCGCCTAACACTCTAAATAGGGGTGCCCTCATCAATCTAGACGCGAGCACAGCTATGGCATCGGTTCTGGAATGCATGACTCTCCAACAGAGCACATATCATATTCCAGTGGTCGATGGTAATGACCCACCCTTAAAAGAATTCATTCGGGATATTGCAAATGGTGCCGTTTATATCACCAATGCAACGGAACCGGGATTCATTAAGGCAGTTTTATCAAAGCGTGAGGGAGTTGCTTGAAAATCGTTCGCGGCAAGCAGTTTAGAAAAGTCGACGATCTTATTGCTCATCTCAAAGAGCGTTTCACATTTCCCAAACCAAATAAAAGACTCTGGAGACTCCACGTTCCCCCAGTCCTTTTCCAAAACAAGAGGGTGAGTCGGAGAAACCAAATTATCCTTATTTCCTCCTACCTCAACCGCAATTTCCACATGGCTATCCTCCCTATAACCAGCAATATCCATCTGACAACATGTACAAGAACATGTCCTGAAGAGGACAAGGGAAAATCACAGGAGTGCAAGCCCGCCTAGGCCAGCATCACCGTAACCTCCAAGAAATTTAAACTCCCAACAGACTCCTTGCACGGACACAACAACGAGTCTACCTTCCAAGGAGCATCCGAGCAAACAGATACAATTCCCGGAGAGTACTATCGGATCCTATGAATTGGGTTCAAAGTAGGTGATTCCCCAGTAGTTGCTCTAGCCACACCAGAATTCCGAAATGAAAAACCAAGTTTCCTTGTAGATCTGGGCTCTGGCGTGAGCTTGATTAAAATTCAACCCTTACGTCGGGATCTGATCTACGAACCTCAAAATGTAACCCAGCATCCCGTTAAAACAATTGGAACATGAAAATTTTTATCATTCAACGTCCTCGCGGAGTTTCAGGTGGTTGAAAACGATTTCCGAATTGCACCAGAGGAAATTATCGGTAGGCCTTATTTGAGGCTGTAGTTACTTTAGAAAATGGGACGTGTAGCATCTTCGCTATAAACACATTAGAGGAGGACGTTGACCTAGAAACCCCACCTCAAGAACTTACGCTTTTCGATTTCTGCAAATTTCCGGGCGAGGAATCTTCTGACTCTGAAACCGAAAATCTTTCAGAAAATTTCTCATTAGTCCAACATTGAATTCCGATGATAGATGACACCGTAGTGGTAAGAAAACTGTATCGACACTCTCACGGTTCGCGCGAACAAGCTGATGCCTTTCTCGAAAAGTAATTAGAAAGTGGCATTATTGTTCCTTCTAAATCCCCTTACAGCACACCCTTATTGATACTTCCAACGAAGATGGACGCTTCAGGGAAAAGAAAATTTCGAATCGTGGCTGATAATCGAGCCCTCAATAAGAAAGCGATGGGAGACGGCTATCCCCTCCCCAACATAACACCAAGAGAACATTTCTAATACGCGCGCATACCTATGGGTATCAAAAATGCTCTGGCGACATTTCATCGTCTCATGGATACTGTACTGGAAGGCATGCATGGAACCGAAACATTTGTGTACCTAGATGATGTTGTTGTCTATTCTACAAACCTGGAAGAACCTGATGTCAAAACAAGAAGGCTATTCGATCGCCTTCGAGCTGCAAACCTCAAATTGCAGTCCGACAAATGCGATTTTTTCAGAATTGAAGTAGCCTACCTAGGTCACATCATTGGATAGGATGGAGTAAAACTTAATCCTAACAAAACAATAGCGATTAAAAACTTTCCACGTGATAATACCGTGAAAGCCGTCAGATAATTTTTGGGACTTCCCGGATATTACCGCAAGTTCATTAGCGACTGCGCTAAATCAGCGAGAACCTTGACAGACCTTCTAAAGAAGCAGACGGAGTGGGATTTGGGACCAACCCAAAAACAAAGTTTCAAAAGAATGCTTAGGCATTTAAGTAGTGAACCGATTCTACATTATCCTGACTTTTAAGCCCTCTGAGCTAACGCCCGACGCTTCTGAGTACGCAAAGGGTGTCGTACTGACTTAGGAAAAAGACGGCATGGATATGCCCATCGCTTTTTATTCCAAAGTTATGAACCACTACGAGCAGGTTTACCAAGGATCTGAAAAAGAGTGCCTGGCAGTAGTGTACGCGGTAGAGAATTTCCGGCCCTACTTATACAGACGAGAGTTTATTCAATCGTGCGACTGTGAACATCTGCACTGGATCGATTACGTGAATAATTCTGGCTCCAGACTAATTCGTTGGCGGTTGCGGCTTAACGTGTATCAATATAATTTTGAATACAAGAAAGGAAAGTTGAACAGAGGCCTTGAAGCCCTATCAAGAAATCCCGTAGAAGAACAGCGGTCGCCGGAATTCACCGACTCCGAGGAATCAGACGAATCCTTCTCTTCACCTATCGTTATTAATAGAGACACAGTATTCACGGAAAATGAGCCAATTTCAAAACAATTGCAAGTATTAGCAGTTCACAATCACTCAAATCAACTCAAGGTTTTACCGATAACCCACTCTAGAACCTAAGGTGACCTCAATTCTAAAACGGAGGCCTTCAATTTCTGGCCAGAAAACTACAACAAAAGGGAGACCCTCGGTTCCAAGAAAAATTTTCTTCGAGCCCGCTAAATCAAAAATTACAGAGCCTTCACCATCTACAGGGATTCCCAGGCGAAGAGAAAGACTACCAGGAATACTCTCAGGTGACCCTGATGAAACCTACATCCTACCACCTCACGTGACACGTGCAGATCCCAACAAAGACTGTGCCGCTTAATGACGTCCTAGGGGCTGAGCATCCGAGGCATATAAAATTACTACGTACATCAGCGAATCCTCTTCGGAAAGCGAGTCCCCCGACGAAATCGAAAGTAGTAAGGATTTCGATCCTCCTGCTATTGGTAGAGCCCTGAGTGGATATCCACATCGATGGAGCCTGTTGTTTTTCTGATAATAATAACCCGAGAGCCGGGATCGGAGTGTTGTTTGAGCCAAATTACCCTTTGAACGTATCAAGATGAGTTGATGGTTGATAAACTAACAACGTGGCTGAAATCGAAGCAGCTGTAAAAGCCGCTAAATAAGCACACGCAGGAGGAATCAAGAAAATACGTCTGAAGACGATTCTAAATATCTAATGAGTAGTGTCAGTGACTGGATGTCAAAACGGGAAGCTAACGATTGGAAGATCTACGACAACAAACCGATCAAAAATTGAGCTCTCTCTATTGGGACTACGAAGGAATGAATCAAGCATCAATTATTCCATGCACTTACATTTCAGAAGAAGAAGAATAAGAAGATAAAGAACTCCTTCATGCTTTAGAAGCAATAAATCCCTGTGGGGAATTTGATGACGACTAGTTCTCTAAGTGTTCAAACTTTCTAGAGAATTACGAAAAAAATCTCTCTGTGAGAAACAACGAAGAAAAATCACCAAGGGAATCGGAAATAATAGAAAGCGACCCTATAAAGTCATCTGAACGTATAGAAGAAAAAGGGACTAATGATATACAATGTGAAAAAACCAACCAATAACACGGATGAAAATTCCGGTGTGGTACGGCGGAGTATGGTCCGTTTCAAGGACCTCACCGAAGTAATAGAATCACCCATCGTGGGAATAAAACCCTCAAGAAGATCACTGTTTTCAGCACCTGGAGTAGGGAGAATCGGAGTAGGAAGAATCAAAGTCCCATTGCCAGAACCCCGGCCCAAAATAATTTCTGAATATCACGATAGTTTGATAGGAGGCCACGAAGGTATTATTAAAACATATCGACATATTAGGGAACGGTACACTTGGCCTGGATTACGAGACGAAGTCACTCAGCTTATTCGAGGCTGCAAAAGTTACTTCGAGCAAAAACTTGTCAGAGCTCGCACTCGAGAATCTATGCTAATTACTGACACCCCAGTAGAACTCTTCGATAAAGTCTTATTGGATACAGTGGGGTAATGATCAACAAATCCTAATGGAAATCGCAACATCCCAACAATGCAAGATAACTTTAGCAAATATTGCATGGCGGTAGACATACCCAGCCTACATTCAACCACAATTGCACAAGTAGTAGCCACGACTCTGTTCACTCAATATGGCGCACCAAGAGCTACCTTGGCGGACAGAGGAGGGAACTTCATTAGCAATATGATGAGGAAACTGGAAAAGCTATTCCATGTTGAACGACTAACCACGTCTGGTTATCTACCTCAACCAATGGCTCACTGGAAAGCAGTCACAATGTGTTAACTGACTATATCAAACACTGCGCAAAAGATTATGACGATTGGGACCGGTTGCTCCCTTTCGCCATGATTGCGTACAACACGTCAGTTAACGAGGCAAAAAAATTTAACTCCTTACGAACTCTTATTTGGTCGGATGGCACGAACGCCATCCTCCTTCTCTCAAGGTGAAGAACTAGAAACCTATGGTTTGTACCTCCGCGATCTAATTGTCAGACTAACCGAAATTTAAAATATCTCCGCCGACAATTTAATCAAGGCAAAGATTTGTTCTAAGGAATACAACGACAGGAAGTCGAGGACATCAAATAGCAGAATCGAAGATCAAGTATTCGTAATAAAGGATGTTAAAAGTGCCAAATTCGATAGTAGAGGTCTGGGTCCTTTTACAATCGTCGGATTCACTGAAAACAACAACGTCATCCTCGAAAATAAAAAAGGGGATCGTTTCACGAAACACGCCGACAAGCTCCTGATTTCACATTGTTGAAACAAGCGGATCGTTCGTCAAGCGTGCGAAAGTTATAAGTTAAACGTGTGCCATCAATACCAATTAACAAATAAATGAAAAAAATAAAAATGAAATTCAGTATTTGTGGAAAGACAGGGACAGTTTTGGCCTTGTTGACAAACGTTTGAGTTACCCGTCTGGTATCAAACCTAACTACTGTTTCTTTTCAGGAGAACATGTTTGAATTTCGTTGGGCTTGCTTATTACTCACAATCCTAGTCTCTCAAAAGGAAGCTGCAGAACAAATCAATGGATCGACTTACCACATCACCTCCCTTTAGAACAAACAGCGGACTCTATTACGAGAATCAAGGACAGATGAGAAGTGTCACCAGCACCTGGAGGCTGACCATGTTTTTGGACCTAAAAAAATTCAAGAACTATTTACATTTATGTGAGGCTCACTGGAGAATTCTTCAAATAAATTGTCCATCAAACCATGAAAAGATCTGTGCTTAGGTTATTTCCGAATACAATCAAGGTTTCGAACATGAGATTCAGATAGTAAAATATAACTACGACCTCACCCAGGTGAAGAAGAAGGTCAATGAACTGGAATCACGAATCCCAGTACAAAAGATCACCTATGTTTTGAATCAAACCCTTAGAGCTGTGGAAGTCGGGGTGGACAACTGTATCCGTTCTGCTGATAAACTGTTGGACGTAATACATGAAGCTCAGAGGGGACAACTTCATACGAGTTTGCTGATGAATAAAGAACTCAGGCCTGTGTATCGAGACATCCAAGGCCATGTTCCAAGACTAAGCTTCCCTATTCCAGGACCAGTTGCTTGAAACTTCACAGCATCAATCCTGCGAAACTCAACTTATTCATGAATCAAGAGTGAAGATCAAACGAACCTGTAATATTCAGATCACGTACCAATCTCAGCCATTCTGGATCAATTAAGACACACTGGGCGGATGGCTCTATTCCATGATGGAAGAAAAATCTATAAAATTTAAATGTCTAACCAAACTAGACGTGAATTTAAATATCACAGAAATAGGATTAATCCAATTAGCCTCAGGATATGAAATAAAAACTAAGGACCTAACGCTGTCAGCTTTCGTTGTGTCTGCAGGATCCACCGAAGCCATCTACGAGCCAGGTTCACTACTGGACCTAGAATTGATGTCATCAATCATAGCTGAAAACCATAAATAAATCCAGTTGCTTGAACCGGCCCTAGAATTGTCAAGGGAGACGTCGCTAAGAAAGATCTTTTTGACACTAACGCCAAAACTCCGGGCGAGCTGGAGCAGTAGTTATACTCTCTAGGCCTATTACAAAAAGCCAGGATTCACGAAACTAGACTGATCCACGGGAGTTATGCTGGTCTGTGCCTCCTCGTGAGTGGATTCGCCTTTTACCTTGTGCGCTACCAGCTACTAATTAAAGTGACGAAACTTGTAAACTGTCTATGCAAATGCCCACGCAAACAAAAATCCTTCAAAGAAGAACATCCCAGCGAAGATGTCGAGGGTCCAGAACAAGAGCAGTAGCCACCGGCGAGCATAATCAAATCTGCTCTCATCACAACTTCTCGACCTACGAAGTCCACTAACAACGCGGATACTTACTCCAACAGTAGTACCTGTCTTGCATATACCTAACCCTGTAGTTCGGTTACCTACGCAAATATTGCAACCTATGTGAAGTACCGGTAATTTGAAAGTTTGGGACTTAAACAATATCAACGGACAGTAATAAAGTAATTGATTTCATTAGTTATCTTAGTGAAAATAGGAAAGGTTACTCGAAAAGCAATCCAGATTTAAAGAAAGTCATCTAACTAGCCTAGTCTCGACAGCATGGGCACCCAGGCTCGTGCAATCTCCTGAGCGCTTCGCTAATAAAAAAATAAAAGTAATAGGAGTAAGAAAGGTTAAATAACTACCAGCATAAAAACAGTCGTTCACAAATGCCATTCACCAAAGTCCAATGAGAGGAGATCCTCTCCTTCCCCCTCGTGAAAAAGTGGGTCTGGATGAAGATCAAATTAAAATCGAGATTTCGACTTTGGTAGTCGTATAAAGGGGGGCACTCTGGTAGCTCGTCAAAATAACTAAAATAAAAGAAAGAGAGAAAGTTTCAATCTAAGTATCTACAAATTGAAAAGAAATAATTAAATACAATAAACAAAATGTAAGTATTTACCACATATTCATGGGCGGCCGTGGTCACTGACAACCCTGCCAGAGTTCCAGGTCCTCATGCATCGAGGCACACTCCATGAGGGGATGTATATAGTCGCGTTGAAAATAAAGAGGAAAATTAGCGTTCAAATCACTCACATTCAAAAAAATATTGAGTCAAACTTCCACCAGACATGCGGAATGAAGTAAAACGCAAAGCTGCTCACTACGGCCAAATAACCTCGAGCAAGGTGTTTGCCAATTATTTCGTCCCATGTAAACTCCTAGAACCATTTCGATTGCGTATTTACTTTTTGATAACCGCCACCCAGGCGAAAATCGTGGGACCACTGGTTATCTATCCTCGTTCTTTCCTGGGCCACCCTCCGATTTGGATATGTTATCACGGAACTTTAAAAATGAAAATAAAAATAAAAACAAAGAATGTTGGTCGAGGTAACAATATGATTTTTTGAAGAAAAATAGAGAATTGGCATTAACTTTTTGCATGTTCTCATTGAAAAGTTTAAGATCTAAACATTTGATAAGAACATTCGTGTTTTAATTTTAAGTACTTATTACTTATTTAAGATTGTTCGAAAATGACAGCTGAGAATACTACGTTTGAACGAGTAGCCATTATGACGACGTCCGTTATATGGTGATTCGCTTCTGCGCATAAAGGTTGCGACGCACGCGTAGAAATTTCATTATATTTTTTAATGATATTCCTAAAAGATATTATCGTTTGCATGAATAAAATTATGAATGTCGCACGTGTAACCCTATCCCTGAGAGATAGGAGCGTGCCGGCTCGGCGCTAACTTGAGAGATTCAACTGGCTCACGAGTCTTCAAGTGAAAATATTGAAAATGCAAATATTTCAAACTTAAACCTTGAATATTCAATAAATGAATAAAACCTGCACCCTTCTGGTCATTAAAGTTTATGATTTCAGGTGAATAGAAATTTCAGTTTGAATTAATTCCAAGTAGCTTTAAGTAGTATTAGAAGAAGAAAATATCACGGATCTGTTTCGCCTTGCACGTAAATGGAAGAAAAGAGCATCTCACTTGCCACTCCACGCACACTAGCAAGCGTTAACCTCACCATGTCGCGTCGATGCTGTAGCACAGAGTAAGGCGTTCGCCAGCCTTCCCGTTCTCCATTCTATCTCTTTTGTCCGAGCCACCCCGCGCCAGACCACCTATGTACTAGGCAGATTTCTAAGAATTACAAATATGGCAGTAATAGTCCGATCTTAAGGAAACTAAAACTGGACATGATATGAAAAATTCTTAACCTCAAAAGAGGGTTAAGTTTAATATAATTTCAATTGGGTTGAAACACTTGACTTGCAATTTATTTCAGAACTAGAATTTTTCGAGAGCAAGTTGAATTAAAAATTTAAAAACAAATTGCGAATGCTCAAATCTGAAAATGACTCAGCAAAATTCCAAACCATTGGCCACATCCTGCCCATTGCTAAGATCAGGATTATCTGAGCATTATCGAGGCGCATCAACCAAAAATCAATTTGGTAGTTCGACGTGGATCTTCACACGAGTAAGATCTTCTCGGGGATTTCACCCTCTCACCGGGAGAATTCTACTGCCCGTCCGCGGTTCGGAACGGTTGGCACTACGCGCAATCGGTCAAATCGAAGTTCTGGATTCCAAACGAAAGTAAAACATTAGAGTTTTAAACGCAGCCTAAATTTTTGAGAATTTGTCCCGGATAAGCGTAAAGTGAACTTGGGTTAGGGGCGCGAAAACAAAATTTAGACTTTAAGAATCTCTGACTCAATTCTTTATTGATTTTTTTTATTCATTTATTTTATTTATTTATCTTCTATTGAAATTTTTATTCAGTCGAATCTTTCTTTCATTCCAAAAAGAGTGGACAAGGTAAATTTGAGAAGTAATTTTCTGAATCGAATCTCAAAACGATATGGAAAACTATTCCTGTATTTACGAACTTGCTTCATTGGGAAACAGCAACAAATGAAGGGGCAGAATTCAAATGCACTCTCCCCCTTTTGGTTAGAAGCCATTCATCGTGATCTGTCAATGCCGCGAGTCGAAAAATAAGGCGTTCGGGAGTGCTCGTGCCGACACGTGTGTCGCGAAAAAAACAAAAAAATCAGGGACTAGAGTTGCTCGTCCAATCGACGAACGAATGTGAAACGTCAAATTTAGCCATATTAAAAAGAGTAGAAAATTAGCAGAATTCTGTCTCCGCAAACCGCTGTTCTTTCTAATTGGTAGAAGTAGGACTAGCATAACCAACTATGAGGTAAAGTTGAACTAAGTGGTTCCAATTTTAACTGTAAGCACTGATCATAATTTGTGCTTTCCAATTATGAGAGTTGGTCAAGCGTATTAAGGGACATAAATTGTAACAGAATTGTGTAGAGTGCTTTTCTGATTGTTTAATAAATGTGGATTCTGATAAGAATGCCCTGAGTGAAGATATTAAAGATATTTTGTGTGTAACCCTTGACATTGACTTCAATCCTATCCCAATAAGGTACAACATTTTTCAGTTCGAAAAAAGTGACAAACGTTCACATAAATAAAAGGAGTTATTAAAAATTTCTCTGCAGTTTGGTAGGCTTCCATTCCAATATTCAATGTTGAGATTTATAAACTTTTACCCATGACATCACGATTTAGTATTTATTATTATTAAAGTGAAATTTTTTAAAAGTTATTCGGAATACTTAGTTCGTAACAATTTCTAAAATTACAAATATCTCAAATTTGCTTTGAAGAATTCAAAATATATCATATTTTGTATGTATCTCGTAAATTGTACGTGATACGTAAAACCAGATAGCATCTTTAGATTTACCATCAGAGGAACACTGTATAACTGTATATAAATACAAATATATAGGTTGTCACAAATAATTACATGCTTGTAAATAAATAAATAATGATTTGGAAAGTATGAAAGGTATTCGTTTTATGAATGTTTTATAATGGCGAGACCTTAAATGTTCTTACTGCCTGTCATACTTCGGTATCTTCAGGGACTGACTGACATAAATTGAGTCATGAAAAAGAACACAAATTTCTGAGACTTTTTCTAGAGAAGAAATGATTATACCTTGAATTTGACTAAAGTCTGGGTTGGAAAAAAAAGGATAGTGTATTTTATTTTATTTTAATATTATGAATTATAGACATACAGAAGACAACTGGGAAGGTTGGAAAGGCTATGTCGCGTGCGAAGCGCGCGCTTGCTTACTCTAGTCTGTTCTAAAAAGAATAAAACCGACAGCTCATAGTCGGACTACAGCTCATGAAGCGAGGCCCCAAATTATTATTTACCTTTTCCTCCAAATTCCTCCACGGAAAAATGCATTAAACATTTTATTTCATTACAATTTTCAGTAATTCAGAATAGAATAATGTTAATGGAATGCGTTGTTTAGTAAACAATCAAGTGGCACAAGGCTCACCTATTTGCGTTCCGCCTTTGACTTTACATTCTGTGACGTGCGATTTCACGACACGTAATGACAAACAACAAAAAAATACTGACCGCACTTATATAAAAGAATAATTTTGAAAATCCTCTGGGCGGATGACTTACCATTACTCCCTTTGAAGATGTGTTAGGTTACAATTGAACTATTTGCCCGAAAAGTGCCTCATTTACCTTAATCGTGGATTAAGCTTTTGTATCAGAAATGAATAACGAAGCTCTGTTGTAGGTTTGAAGCTAATTTTACTCTATAAAGAATTCAATTAGAAATAAATAATCAAATAAGTGATATTTATGTAATGAGTCCAAAAAATACTAAATTTGACCCGAAAATATCGTGAAAATTTCGAGAGTATGATAAATGTCGCAAAATCGTCACCCTGAATTCAATGACAACAAATCGGTTTTTCATCCTGCAGAGGACCGCGTATGCATATTGTTAAAATTTGAATATTTATTTCAGATTATAAATTCGTTCCCTTGACTTGTGCAAATATGCCGAAGACTAAATCTTTTTGCGCCTGTGGATATTCAAGTAGGCGTATTCGTTGATTACGATCTGAACAAACAGCATCAGATTTTCAACTATTGTCAGTTTCAAAGTTGCCTAGATAGTCTGAAGATGACAAAGCTGTGGATGAATTAGTTTCGAATCAATTAGATGCGAATGAATTAGATTCGGATGAAAACATGATTGTTGATACATTTGAAGGAGAGATCTGGGCTGATGCACAGACAGAAATAATTTCAGAAAGTGAAAGCGAGCAGGAAGAGGAGTCTGAAAATTAGTGTTGAGGATGATAATAAAAATGCCAAAAGTTATACTGAAAATGACGAAGATGACTCAGAAAATATATTAGATTCTGATTTCGAGGAATTCGAAGGAAAAATAATTGAATGGGATATGTCGGATGGAGATATGGACAGAAATTTCAAAGATTCTGATTCTGTTCACTATTGTACGAAGTTCCTTTGATTTTTCTCACTGCACTTCTTTTTATATTAAGTCAGTTTACTGATTATGTATTATCACGCTGTACCCGAACTCTTCTGCGAACACCTAGATCTACAAAAATCACTTAAGTGTCTGATGGGGTAGAATACCTTCATCTTGTACTAAAAGGAGCTATTAACTCAATTCTGAAGCAGCTCAGTTATTAAGGAAATGCCGACAATAACGTGAATTTGTTGATCAACATCGACGGTTTACCTATACGTAAATCTTCGTCTAAACCTTTGTGGCTGATTTTATGCTCTGATACGAATTCAAGAACTGAATACCGGATTTGAAAATATTATGGAACTCATCAAGCGGCTGATTCCAATGAATATTTGAAAGAATTTACTGACAATGCAACAATCCTGTGTGAAATGGTATACGTTACAAGGGTAGTCCAATCAAAATAATTTCTTCGCACTTATTTGTGATGCCCTGCAAAAAAAAATGATACTCAACGTAAAAGGTTACGCGGGATACTACAGTTGTTCGCAATGTATGATAAAAGATGAAGCTGTCAAGCTTAAACAGTGGACAAAAAACCAAATCAAGAAGCGACGAGTATGTTTTCATGGAATACGGCCATTCAAGTATAGGGCTGATTTAGAGTTTGCAAATAATTATTACGTAGGCACTTATCAAGAACGAGAGGCAACGATTTCAAAAGATATTCCTCGATTTGGGGCTGTTTCCAATGTGCCACTTGATTATCTGCTTCTTAGTTTATTTTAAGGATGTTGAAAAATATGGACATGTAGAAGCATTCATTGTATTTCGCTTTGAAAATTATATGACCACCATCAAAAGGAAATTAAGGAACAAAAGTAAACCCTTACAGCAGTTGGCAAGAAGGTAAGCTGAAATAGAAATTTCTGATGACCGGAACAACCTAACGTCTAATACCAATAAATGTGTAAAACAGCGTCATTTAAGTCGACCATGGTTGAAAACAATTTGAAGATGACTGCGCAATATAAGGTGCTTAATCATGAACCTTTTTCGATCGACTACAACATTTTGAAAAACAATAAATAAATAATGTCCGAGAAACAATAAATTAGCCGTCGTGTTTCCAATACTTCATGCTGAATTACCATAAGTAATTATTAGGCCATTACACTATTCACAATTCTGTACAATGAGTAAATATACTTATATAAAAGTAGTTGAATTTGAAATACCATACACCATTATAACACCATTTACCGTTCACCATTTACCATTTATAATACTATTTACTCACAATGTTGGGTATGGTTACCATGTCAACTTTATTTTATCTCTTCTTTCTTCGATGCTTAAAAATTCAACTTTACCCGTTCGAGAATTTCCCGCAATAAAAATAATCAGGTGGGTTCTACACTTCAAGTCGCATAATCTCTCAGCGACGAAATGTGTTGTTTTCTCAGAGGATATTGGGCGACACGTCTTTTTCCGATCTGAGAAAAAGAAGAATTCCACGAAGTTAGGAGTATTGGAATTTTGACGTCTATTTCAAAAAATGTCAAAAAATTTTTTCTTTAAAATTTTATAATTTTGGCGTTATTAGATATTCCAATTCTCTTTTTTGAATTTTGATGGGCTAAACCGTACTCTTTCGAAATCCGTCGGAAAATTTTAAAAAAGTTGAAAATTACTAAAGTGGCCAGGATTTCTTCAGACATATGAAACGTCGATTTTCCCAAAACAGATACAAAAAAATGTTGAAAGAAAAGTTTGCACATCTAGAAAAGTTCCACAAAAAAATGCCTCTTGCTCTTTTCTGATATCTTGCATCGTTTATGAGACAAATTCGACAATCATATTTTTAGAAACAAAAAATTCTCTCGGCTCAAAAAAAGGTTTGGTCTGTCTGAAACTGATAGGATGTTTTCCTTATAGAAGCATAAAAAGAAAAATATTGCAAAATATAAGAAAAGCGGGGTTTTCCAGAAAATCTTTTTATGTTTTCAGAATTCGATGAAAAAATTACAGGAGATTTTCTTCAAAACCCTACATTTTTATTTTTGAAAATATGTTTTTCCATTTCTGCTAATATAAGGAAGGCATCCTATCAGTTTCAGACGGGATAAACCTTTTTTTGAGCCGGGAGAATTTTTTCTTCGTGAAAACATACTTTCCGAATTTCTTCCGTAAACGATGCAAGATGTTACGAAAGAGCTGTTATGTCATGGAACTTCATATTCAACGGATCAATACATGCGACAATTTAGCTGAGCGAAATAAATATCAAATGAATCAGTATCGTAGATTGATGTCGTACTAACAGTGTGAACGTAATACTCTAGAAAAGTACAATAAGCAGTCAGATCGAATGAGAACTAAAATTTTTACGGGTGATAGAAAAGAAAACTTCATTTTTGTGTATGTATGTATGTATGTATTTTATTACTCTCCCTTTCACGGGTTTGAGGGCTCCGTTCCCTTTACATCATTTACAGTTTCACTTAA
>JAUMHM010040106.1:0-15597 GCA_032362435.1 Melikaiella ostensackeni
AAATGTGACGTGATGGAGCCAAACCGGCTCCGGATTCGGATTCAACGACCTCAAAAACGTAGGGTAAGCCTATTCTGATTTCTGGAGCTGACAACTTTTTTTTGGTGGAGCTGTGATAATGGATGCAGAAAAACAAGTACTTTTTCACGATTTTCTTTTTACATCAGTGAAAATTTCTCAAATATTTTATAATAATTAACTATTACAGATTGTTTGTAAAAATATTCGATTTTGATTGATATTTGTGACTAGCTTCGACTCTCAACTTAGTATCAAGCTATTTTAATGGAAAGAACAAATTTCTCCTACGTTAAACTGGCAGAATTTTGAATTTGTTTATCTTAATTATTTATAAACATTCAAATTGTTATGTTTTACCAAATATTATCAAAAATATATTATTTTTAGAATTATTTGTAGCCATTACGGTGATTAAAGGTAATTCAAATTTTGAAAAAATCTCAGATTTAAACATTTTGCCACAATAATTGTTTATAAAAATAGTTATTATTACCCTTTCAAATATAAATATAAATAAATATAAATTTATACGCCAAAGGGCGAAAATTTCGAATTTGTTAATCTAGTTTGTTTATAATAATTTAAATTGTCATATTTTACCATACATTTTCAAGCATGCTATTTTTAGGAATATCTGCAGCAATTCAGAACATTAAGGGAAATCTAAATCTGAAAAAAACACAAATTCTAATATTTTGTCACGAAAACTATTTATAACAATGGTTATTGTTAACTTTGTAATTATTGCTGTGATTAAATGTCATTCTTACATTAATAAGAAGCAGTTTTAGCAACAAAAAAAAAATAGTTTACCGATAGTAATACTATTTGCCAATTTGTGCATCTAAAATGTCACTTTTTCCATATTTTGAGTGAAAATCTCGCAAATAAACAAATGCAGAAAACGAAAGTTGCGATCACAAAGCTTTTCAGAATTTAATTAACTTTAGTCTGAAAAAAAATTAAAAATCGGACCAAAATTGAAGGCTCTAGACATTTTTCAACGAAAAAAGTGCATTTGCTCCAAACACCTACTCTGTTTTAAGTGAACTGAAGAAAATTTTGTTTGTGGTCCTGTGTTATAATGCATGTATTTGTGATGCAAACATTGCAGGGGATAGGGATTCACGTAAATTAACATCTGGATACTTATTTTTGTTTGGCGATGCACCTGTAACTTCCATGTCAAAGAAGTAACAAGTAATTGTTCAAAGTACGACAGAAACTGAGTATATTGTTTTCGCAGAAGCGAGAAAAAGGCTACATGATTATGACACCTATTATTTAACTTGCGTTGCTGTCAAACGTTTTACACAATTATTCGATGCGATAATCAATCAACAATAAAACTGGTTAGAAATCCTGAATATCACCGTCGCACAATACATATTGATGTTGATTTTGATTATCATTTGATTCAGGATCTCGAATACAAAAGGGTGCATTTTAAATGCCAACGTGTGTAGTTAATTAACAATAGATAACAACGAATACCCTAACGAGTATAAAAGTTTATATAACAGTAACACAAAATGCTGAGAAAGAGCTGAAGAAAGCCAAAATGAATGGCAAGAGAAAATTAACAGGTGTGGAAATTAAATAACAATAGCATAAAATATTGGGAGCAAGGTTAAACAACCTATGAAAATCAACCCCGCTTAGATAGTCCACGGTACGAAGACGTATTCCTGTGATTAGTGTTAGAAAAAAAAAATTGTACTTCTTCATGTAGAAGGGAGTTCAGCGAAGCAAGAGAGGATCCAGCTCCTAGAATCTTCTCAACTGCTAGATCATTCAGCCGCGAAATGTTCAAAAGATTGGGGAACTGAGATTCTAAACTCTTGTGTCTTTCCTGATAGGACACTCTTTCAGAATCAGCAGAAGCCCCGTTAGGGAAAATAATTTGAGCAGTCTCTAATTCATTGTCCATTCTCCATTCACTGCGCAAACACTCAGAGACACTCGATCTTCTTCTAGAATTCGGACGAAAAATGCCCTTTAGAATCAAAGCAAACTCTGCCTCCTCGAATCCACAATCATGCCAATACCTACACTTCATGACTTCGTATTCCTACAGGTAGACCGGACAATCACGCTAGGATGACATATGGTTACCTTTTCAATTGGTACAACACGACAAAAGTAATCTATTTTGACAGTCGTTGGTAGAATGGAAATCCCCACAAAACTCACATTCGGGCCTTGTACCTCTACATTGATTCGCCTTGTGTCTAAATCATTTGCATTTAAAACACCTCCTGGGGGGCGGGATGACAGAAGTTGGGCTGAAGCCAAAACCAGAGTGAAAGATATACCGAGGGGGCCTAGCTATAATAAAGAAGAATTAAACCGAGTCGGAGGAAAACCATCCGAAAGAGTACGCCTTTTAATAGCATCCGTAAACCGGACATCTGAATCATTTCCTTCTCTAGACCAACGAAGTTCTCCACGATGATTGTTATTGTGTAATTCAACAGCATTTCCACCTTCCCTGGTACCAACTGAGTTCCTTGGACCAGCAATCAGGTTCCGGATAGGAGGCCTGGCCCTATCTCTCTGCGGCAAAGCATTCTATGGGTGCCTGTCAAAACAATCAGTTGGAACCTCCCGAGAACCAGAAGTGAGAGCTACAGAACCCGGACTTTTTGGTCTTTCAGCATTCGCTCCAGAGGTCGAACTACCTGATATGTTAGCAGCAGGACGAGTTCTTTTTTTGTGTCCAGAAATCACCGAGGAGGCACTCGTGGAGGAAGTATTAAATTTTTCCACGTCTCCCGGTGACCCACGTCAAACGACATAAGTGCAGTTGAATTATGGGATCAATCAATATTGCAGATAATAACATAAATAAGCTCAGCCCCAACAGGCAGTTTAAAAGTACATTACATAGCTAAAAGAAACCGTGAATGTGAAAATTCCTTATTGACGATTTAGTTAAAAGCTATAGCGCATCAAATAGAGACAAATTGAATCCCAATAAAAACACAAGCCTGGTAGTTAGGAAAGCAAAACAAAATAAGCATAAAGTAAACAGGTGCAAAGAAAAATAAGGTCAAAACTCGAGCAGTCAAAATAAAACAGGAATAGGTTAGGTTGTGAATAGCAAAGCAAAACTGGGAAGAAAGCAAAACAGTTTCAGTGCGAGTAGCTTTCTCCTCGACAGGAAGAAGTTCTCTAAAGTCACCATCAACTATAATGTTTTTCCCACCGAATGGCAAGACATTACAAGTGATATCTTGTAAGGTATTATTCATTACTTCTAAAGCATATCGTGGTGCCATTGGTGCTTCATCACAAGTAAAAACTCTTGTAGAAGTTGATTTTTTTTTGGCCTCAGGTCTAGAAATGTTGAAGATAAATAACACAAGATAGTTATGTAGAGAATTTTCTATACATTTCGTCATGATATCATGGCTTCATCACAACTGAAAATACAGAGAATGTATATAAGTACCATCGTAGCTGATCAAATTATGAATTTACAAATTTAGCAAATTTACGAAATGCATAGACAATTCTCTACATAACTAAGTGGTGTATTATTTATCTTCAACATACCTAGACTTGAGGCCAAAACAGAACCAACCTCTATTTTTCAAAAATTTGGTCTAAAGAAATTCAAATTTATAATTCTTCTGTTCCTTTAAGGATAAAGGAAAATGCATTCCAAATGTTTTGTGTACAGTTTTTTCATCAGGAAGAAGAGTCGCTGCAGTTCCTGTAAGGGCCATCGTACATACATATTTCTTCCTACTTTTTAAGAGGTACCAAAATGTAGTGTACATAAATGTTTTACCAGGACCGCTGGGATCATTAATGAGAAGCAGTTATTTATTCTCACATCTCCATTATCATTATTACTTACTACCTTGAAAACAGCATCAACAAGTTCTTTTTCCTTCGGATTCAATTTTTCATATTCTGCATACCGCACAAAACAGAGCATTTATTGTATTTCGTGCCTGCTTAATATCAACATGTGGTACCCCCACTTTGCCCTGTGTTTTACTACAATTATAAAACATATATAAAAGAAAATTTCGCGCTTTACTCCGACGAGTACGTCCCTGCACGCGTCTACGCAGCTGACAACGCTAGATCTCATTCCCCTTTTTGTGCCGGTGTGATTATCAGGTCGACCCGGAGTCTAGGAAAGAAAATTAATGTCTGTATATACATTTTTGAAGAAAAATCGCCGTAGCGTCTTCTTTTTTTTAGGACCACGTGGGTCTCTTAGGTTACGTTGAAAATACTATTCTGTTTGTTCTTTGGAGCCACATAATTGACAACGATGGTCTCTAGTCTGTCTTTATATGATGAAACTGGCTTCATCGAATCTGTGGAACAACTTTTACTGACGTTCAGATCGAAACTTAGATAGGATTTTTCTTGATCGGAAAATAGGAAACTACTTAGATCTGGCATGTATGACAACTATGAACTGTCCTAAGTTGTGTGATAGTTTTCTCAGCTAAAATTTCCCTTATAGAAACATGTATTTTTCCAAGGATTCGCAGACCTTTAAGACATTACTGGTAATGTTTATTTACGATTTGTTATTTACATTTAAATGAGGCGAGCAATCACTAACTAAAATCGTCTAGCTATTCCCAACAGACTCTAATATTTTATGGTACAAATTTATCTAAATTATTATTTTGGTCGATATGATCAGCAAATGAAAGATTCTGCCTAACACAGGGAGTTTTATTCGAAATATTTTATGGATTAGAGTGTTTCCTTTTATCTCCGTTTCTGAAAAGGACTCAACTCAATTATCAGACTTAGCTTTCGCCTACTATTCAGACTTTTTTCAAACAAACTCTAATTTCTAGAAGGTTGCAGTTTTGTTTCCATATCTCTTCAAGGATTAAAATTGTTCAGAAACCACTACTGCGACTTCAACCGGAATCGCCTTCAATAATTGCAGTATATTTCAATTACCTTTAACTCAACCTGACGTACAAGATTGACAGTTTGATTCCAATATAAAATTTTTTTCTGATAAAATCATGTGATTGCCTGATCGGGTTTTCATCTTCTGATAATGGAGAACTTAATTTGACACAAATTTTCTTCTAATTCATCTACCAAATTTAAATTTCTTGCGAAATGGTTTTCACTATTAAGTAACGTATTTTAATCCATAAAAAGAGATGAACTTGATTTTCACTATGTTAGCAGGGTGAATGGATTAATTAACCTAAATAAGAATATTTTCAAAAATAGAAAACATAGACAGGGTTTCATAAAGAATTTTCAATTATATATGTTACAGCCAATACGCGTCGGCCGGGAATTTCGCGTATTGTCCGGCAAAAATGAGCAAAATACGTGAAATTAACGTGAATGGAAAGATTTGGGGTAGGTAGTTTCCTGAAGGTCAGTTGTAAAGTAAATACTGAACGAGAACGAATAAATTTGAAATTTTCTCTCAGTATTTGTAAGAGTAATTTGCAATCCAGAATTGAGTTTATCTTAATAAATAAACCGTCAGTGTATAAAAAAAAAACGATGATGTGTGAAAAATTGGAAGAGCGTTGTGCAGAAATCAAAAATCGATTCGAAAATAAATTATCAGAATTGTCACAAACGAAAAATACACAACGAATTCAAACTGCGGAGAAGTATAACGAAATTTTAAAAGAAGTTGAAGAAGCGAATGAAAAAAAAGGCAAAACCTCAGCGGATTACAGGCGCCTAAAGAGATTTGATGTTATGTGCGTGGGAGAAGTTGAAAAACTCATTCTTCCAATTAGTGAGAATTGTACAGAAGTTAAGTATTATTTAGCTGACAGTAAACTATTCGATGTAATTCATAAAGTTCATTTGCAATATGGTCACGGTGGCCGCAATAGAACAAAAAATGCTTTTTCTGCGAAATTTGCCAACATAACAAGAGAAACGATTTTTCTTTATTTAGGGCTGTGTATCATATGCGAAAAGAAGCGAAAATTTCCAAAAAAGGCTTTTTTGAGAAACCTTTATTATTTGAAGAAATTAATAAACGTGATTAAGTGTACTTAATAGTCATGCAAACCTGTAAAGACGCAGACTGGGAATACATACACTCAACTCTGCATTTATGTCAGGTTTCGGGTATGGCTTGCGATGGCCATGAAGTTCTTCCAAGAATTCCGTCGACGCAAAAAGTCAGGGCTATATGAAACCATTTCTAGTAGGAATAGGTACATAATATAAATTAACTGTATCTTTTACAAATGTAGATTTTTGTTATCATAAAGAATGGACCTTTTTAATAATGAAGACTAATTAATGAAAAGAGAATTTTCCACGCGTATTTAAAAACAAATACGAAATATGCACGCGAGTGTTCGGACGCCCCGCATTGTAGCTATGGAACTGCTCAAGTCGGTTACACTCACTCGACCTCTCTGTCGGCCCCTTGGAATCCGCATCAACCCGCATCAACGGATGCGAGCCGGCTGAAATTCTAGGAACGACTGAAGTCCAGGGAACTTCAATTTACAGTTGAGTGTACTTCACTACCAGGATCATTTAACGAAATATGTAAATCTTCGTCCTCTGAAAACTAAATCAGCTGTAGAAGTTGAATATAATCTGATTGATATAATCTGTAAACTGGGCGCGCCTTCAGTTCTTCAGTCTGACAACGGAAGAGAATTCACCAATCAGGTGATTGAAGAATTAAAAATATGTGATCAAATCTTGCAATATTGCGCAGGAAACCTCGAGACTCTCAAAGTAAGGAAAATGTTGAAGAAGCAAATCAAGATCTGCAACATTTTCTTGCAGCATGGATGGAAGAAAACAAAACAACTAAATGGAGTGAAGGACTAAGATTTTGTCAAATCCGAAAAAACAATGCATTTCATTCTGGCATGCAACTAACTCCATTTGAGGTTATGTATGGTATGTTCAAATTTATAATATCTACATGGAAACATATACGTATGTGCATTGTAAATTGTCTTTTGTCAGTTTTACGTTTTGTTACTATTACAAGTGGGTAAGCACATATTGGAATCCAATCTCTTTCAGGTGTAATTAAAAAATCCCTTATGACTAAAGAAGATTTAGAAAATGCAATGAAGCCAATCTTGAACGACGATCCAGATATTGAACATATTTAACAACCAGAATAACTGCAGAAAAGTGACATGAAAGTTGCTTCTTGCTCAAATAACGAACGTAGTTTTACGCTTGAAAAGATCTTACGCAGAAATGTATTCAACCACGTACCCTCTCTAGGGTGCACATCAGAAAATTGGATTTTTGAATTTCGCACACACTACCCCCTAGTTATGTTCCTTTTGATGAACAAATACTGCCATAAATTTTCTTTTATTTTGAAAAAACTGTTTAGAGGTTCCGCTAGGCCGTTTTAGATCTGAAAGTGACTTTTTTTTCAACAAAAATTTAAGGCCATAAAATTCTTTCACTCATAGAAAGTTTTTGTTGTTTATTGGAGAATGAGACCTAAAATTTAATAGGAAAATGACAATTTTTGAGGATATTATCGGGCTTAGAATACGAAAATTTGTAATTTCATTACAAAAAATAGTCTGAAATAGCCCCTAGATTTTTTATTTGCGTAAAATATGCACAGAATGTCTTCTACAATATAAACAGAATATTCACCATAATGAATGAATGAAAAATATTTAAACCCGGTGACAGAATTATATTTTGAATCTTAAAATACACGAAAAATACATTTTTTTGATAGTTTAAAGATTCCTATATTACTTTAAAATGTATTCTTAGCTATAATTTAATTGAAAACGATGAAAGCTAGTTAATTAATGTTAATTTCTGTTGCAATTCTGCGGTCAAATATATACCCGGAATAAATATTTTTAATTTATTATCTATGGAGAATCTTCTGTTTATATTACAGAAGAAATCCTATGCATATTATTCCAGGAAAAAACGTTTAGGGGCCATTTCAGACCATTAATTGTAATGAAATTACCAATTTTCGTATCCACAGCCTGATAATATCTTAAAAAACGTTGTTTTGTTCTGTAATATTTGAGGCTTATCCTTCGATAAACAACAAATACTTTCTAGGTGTGAAAGAATTTTCTAGCCATGAATTTGTATCTTTAAAAAATCGAGAACCAAGCAAATTCACTTTCAGACCTGCAACGGCTGAGCGGAACTTTTAAACCATTTTTTTTTGTAATAAAATGAAATTTACGGCAGCATTTTTTTATCAAAAGGGACAAAATTTTTATTTTTTTATTTTTTGAAATGAAAGTTTCGATGATTAAAAAAAGTTACAATTTCTTTCAACGAGTTTGAATTCAAAAATATAATTAAATTTCAACATTAATAGTAGTACTACTTTGAGTGATCAAAATTATAATGGCATAAATTTAAGCAGGATATACGAGTATATCAACATGTATTATACAAATATATAACAAAATTATACATAACAATATAACGTATATAACAATGTATAAAATATATTATACAGATATATATTTACGTTTTCCTGCTAAATAAAGTCAAAAGTGCTGTTACATCCGCAACTTTTGAAAATTTGTCTAGAAGGCCTAACGAGAGGCTATCCAATCTATTTTGAGACAAACAAATGATAATAACTCATTCATAATCAGGCGCGAAAACCGCATTTCATCATCCGTGTGTCTACCCAGTGGGCACAAAATTTGGCGACGTCTTAACGACATCGTTACGACATCTTTACGAAAACTTTACGACATTCTATATCCATGTCGTTGAGGTGTCTACGATATCGTAAAGACGTCGTATGATCTGACGATGTCTTTACGATATCGTAAAGACACCTTAACGACATGGACATAGGATGTCGTAAGGTTGTCGTAAAGATGTCGTAAAGACGTCACCAAATTTTGTGTCCATTAGGTACTCATGGTAACTACACTACTAATGGTAAAGCAGAAAGCGCAAGCTAAAAAAAACTGAATTACCATGGGTAGATAAAAGACTCGGTGAGTACCGATAACTTAACGAAACTCGGCTGATGAAAGAACCCAATAATGGATTCTACCGACATAAGATAATCATAAATATACCTATTATCATGTGAATGTACTCATAAACCTAATGCCTTAAACAATAATAATTGCAAAGTTAATCTAAATACAAGGAATATAGGTACACATATATGTTTAACCTAATGTACTTAATTTTAATAAAGCGTTCCACATGTCAGTCATCGGATAATGTACAACATGTAATGCGTAAGTGTAACAACATGTATACTCGTATAGTCAGGCCATGCTGTAACCACGACCGTCTGACTCAATACGTTGGCCATAGTTAAGTTGAGCATAAGAGAATTCATATTCCTGAAAGAGCAAGAGAAACGATGACCGGCTGCCGAAAGTGCCGGCCGAGGGAACTCACATATTAGTCACCCACATGAATCGTTCAAATCGCAATTGAGATAGTACGTGATCATCCTTACAACATCGTCGAACGACACGATCATATTTCAGACATGTTTTGTCGTGAACGGAAATTATTAGTCTATCGCGGGAGTCATTCGAAAGTCAATATTTGAAATCGCTCGTGTTTCTCGTGAAGAACGTGACAAGTACAAGATTGTCACCGAACGTGACAAGTACACGAAAGTCACCGAACGTGATAGGTACCCGATTCTCACGGAACGTGACTTTTAGCATAAACTCAACTTCCCTATCCTTAACATGGAGAACCTGTTCTATATATACCCCAGAATCACCCCCGGTGGTTGTCTTCACGTTCCAAGCAGTCACGCTGTCAACTTAATCCGCGAATTACGAACCAGTCGCGTACTTTTAACTTTTCGTAAACCAAGTAACGGATCATCGAGTTGTGAACTAAAGTCCCTTCGGCTGAGACTTTCGGTCGTCGTATGACTCGTTTTCCGAATAAAGTCCGCAGTGTTATACGTTCGTGAAAAAGAACTCAAGAGTGGATTCGGTAACTGTTTAGGACCGTGTATCGCTCTGCTAGTGAACAGTGATCGTGCATCACTATTCACTACACCAACTGAGTCCCTTCAAAGAAAACTCATACAAACATCCGGTAGAGTTCCGTCGCTGCTCTCCAACGTATCGGAGATACAATCGACAAATCAACCTCTATTGCCCTTCCTGGAATAGGAAGGCAGAAGTAAGTTTTTATATATTGTTTAACTGATTATCTATTCTTTGTCTTAATAAACACTATAAAATTTGAATTACACCTCATTTATTTCAAACACTGTTCTGGCACAATCCCCATAGGATTGCTAGTGACAACGAACCCACAAACAAATAATTCGTCAGGCCTTATCAACCTGACGTAATCAGCAACACTGGTCTCTCTTTCTCATTTTTGCAAACTACCCTCGTCTTTTGCTCGGGACGTGACAGTGCGAAACTTGCTTTTATATATGCTTTAAAATTGTGGTAAAGCACGGAGTAAAGTGGGGGTACTACATGTTGATCTATTCGGAGGAGGCGCTCATACAACTACAATCGAGCTTCACTTAGAAGTAAAGTCGTTCAATCATACAATTTCTGTGTATGCTCTTTTATGGCCTCAAGCTCCTCTTCTTTTTCAGGTTTATGTTTTATTTTTCGTGTTGGCATTATGCGAATAATTATAAATGTCTAAAAAGTAGCTTTGAAATATTAATCACACACACACACACACACACACACACACACACTTCAGTAAATACATAGGTACCCCAATTGTGAAATGAAATATTCTTATTCTTCTTTAAAATAGAAAAAAACAGCAGATTTTCATTAAAATTTTTTTATAAATATGTAATAATTAATAACTGATTTTATTACATAATAATACTTAGATTATTCACATTTTTCTATGTAATTCCAAAATAAATTTTCATTCTGCTTTAAAATATGCCAAAAACTTTTTAAAAAATTGACACAATTGCAGCTTTTTTTCTGAATTTTTAATTATTTAATTTTCTCAAAAAGGTGAGCTTTTTCTGCCATTTTTTAAATTGGTACTATTACAGAGAATATATACTATGAGGGATTACCTTGTGCTTGCGTTTTCGAGAAGAGAATTTTTTTTGTCAGTTAGACGAGGAATCGAACGTAAAAGAACGAAAACAAAGTCAATTATGGAATTTTTCTATTGAAATGTTTGATAAAAAAAGATTTCAAGAAACATATTTCGTAAAAAACATCTTATGTTAAAGTTATATGGGAAGATTCAGACAAAAATTTACTAATTTTGGGAATTTGATAATTCGGGTTTTCAAATTTCGTTAATTGTAGAATTTCGACAATTCAACATTTTCGAATTTTCCTAGTTTCGTTAAATTATGCTCTCAGAATATTTCAATCTCATCAATAAACATTTTTGGTAGTTTTATTCATGGCGGTTATTTCAAATTTCGGAAATTTTGATTTTTCACAAATTTTCTATTTCTTTTTCGGCAAAATTATGTCATCCTGTTCGAAATCCCGTGAAATTCTCAAAAATACTATACAATTCTATAAAAGTATGATAAGATTCAATGGAACTCACTTGTATTCGGAAATTCTTGCAAAATGGTATCAAATATGTATTTAAAAATTCCGTGGAATTTCAGAAGAAAATGAAAATTTACAATTTAAGTTAGGAGTAAGCGAAAAAAATGTAATGAATCCACTTGAGTTCATTTCGCAATATTTAAAGATATATTGTATGTTTGTGAAGGGCGACACTGCATACGGGCGTAAGTGCCAAAACCCGAATTTTACAGAAGGCACAAAAAACTGTCCAACTTTAACGCTTTTTATTTAAAAAAAAAAAAAAAAAAATTACTTCCGAGCTATTACTTAGCTCTATTGAATCGTGAAAGGAGCGCCTGGAAAAAATCAACCATTTCCGAGGAAAATATCACCTTGTTGTTCCGAGGTTGAAATGTACTTCACGTCAAGCACACTACTCTCAAATTTCTCTCTTACAAAGTGATACGCTGCACCGATGTGCTTCGTATGTTTGTGACACACAGGATTTTTAATCAACTTAATAGCACTTTGGTTGTCTATAAACAAAGTAGTAGCACTTGTTATATTTTCACCGATTTCAAACAACAATTGCCTTAACCACACCACTTCTTTCGATGCACTCGATGCTGCCACGTACTCAGCCTCTGTCGTAGAGAGAGAGACTGATTTTTGTCGCTGACAATTCCAGGTAACTGGACCACTGCACATTTTAAAAACATAACCGGTTGTAGACTTTCTGGTGTCCTGATCTCCTGCATGGTCAGCATCCGTGTAGCCAATCAAATCGTCGTTTTCGTCCTTTCTCTCGTGCATTATTCCGAAATTCCGTGGGTCCTTCAAATATTTAAATACACGCTTCACTGCGTTCCAATGGACAGAACCATAATTTTTTTGAGATCTACTCAATGAGTTTACAGAGAACTGGATATCTGGTCGAGTAGTGAGAGCAGAAAACATCAGCGATCTGATCGCTTCACGGTACGGCACCTTACCCATTAGATCTTCATCCTTGTCATCAGTGGATAATAATACATGTGGATCAGCTGCTATGCTGATCGGGTCGGCATCTTCAAGATGGAAAGTCTTCAGCAGTCGATCGATATAGCTGGCTCCAGAAATGAAGATGGGACCATCCTCTTCTTCTCTTTTGATTTCCATCCCCGAATATAGGCCAGGTTCACTGGCTGTCTCTTCGAAGACACGTTTCAGCTCTTCGAAAATTTTTTTCAAGATCGCTTCATTCTGTCCTAGAAGGAGACCGTCATCTACGTAAAACACCATTATGACAGTGCTTTCCTGGAAGTCGCCCACATAGACACTCCTGTCGGCCTGGCACTGTCGAAAACCCAATTCCTGTAGAAAGTTGTGAAACTTTCGGTTCCAACATCGTGGGACCTGTTTTAGTCCATATAGGGACTTCTTCAGTCTACACACTAGTTCCCTTGAATCCGTGACACCATCTGGGACATCCATATAAACCTCTTCTGTCAAATCGCCATGAAGAAACGCTGTTTTTATGTCAAATTGAATTATTTTCATTTTTCTTTTGACAGTTACTGCCAAAAGAACACGAATTGTGTCAAATCTCGTGGTTGGTGCATTAGTTTCTGTATAGTCAATTCCCTCAACTTGGGAAAAGCCTTTGGTAACTACTCTTGCCTTGTAGCGTTGAATTTTTCCTGATGAATCTCTTTTCACCTTAAAAATCCATTTCGATCTAATAATCTTCTTATCAGTTGGTAGGGGAACCAGCTCCCACATGTTGTTCTTTTTCAGCGCCTCTAATTCGTCGTTAATTTCTGTTTTCCAATTTTCAGCATCAGGACTGATCATAGCGTCCTTGAAGGTTTGTGGAATTTCTGCTTCAACGAGATTGGCTTGAGATTGGGCGTAATATTCTTTCACCAACTTCCTCTGATTCGTTTACAACTTCTGGCAAGTCTTCATCAACCTTGACTTTTGCTTGCTCGTTTCTTCCGAGTCGAAGATGCTGAATCTGTTCCGGTAATATATTCTCGCGTTCCAAAGGAATCAAAACAGCATTCTTTCTAGGTTGACACACTTGAAAGTTTTCATTGAAAACTACGTTTCGAGAAATTGTTACTTTCTTCGTCTTCTGATCAAACAATCGGTAGTTGGTCGAGTTTGCATCATAACCGACCAAAATGAGCTTTCTCCCTTCAGGTTGGAGCATAGCGTCTTTTCTTTAGGTGTGAGCACATAAGCTTCACTCTCGAACACTTTGACGTGATTCAGTGTAGGCTTCTTTCCATACCAGATCTCGTACGGGGTGGTATCCGGAGTCTGACTTGAGGGCGTTCTGTTTAACAAATAAACTGCGGTATTAACCGCTTCAGCCCGCAGATATTTCGGCAAATCCTTCGTATGAAGCATAGAGCGAGCAGATTCAACCACAGTTCTATTTTCTCGTTCTAGCCGAGCATTTTACTCTGGTGTGTAAGGAGCAGTCTTCTCATGCTCGATTCCTTGATTTGGGAGGAATTCACGAAACTCGTTGTTACAGAATTCCGTCCCATTATCCGAACGTAAAACGTTCGCTAAGAACCCGAACTCATTGTCACTCTTTTTCACGTATTCTTTAGAACAATCGAGGCTTTCTGATTTATGCTTGAGAAACTTCACTTTCAGGAAGCATGATGCGTCATCTTTAAATAGTATAAAATACTTTGCACCACTAACCGATTCAACCGACATGGGACCACAGAAGTCAATATGAACGAATTCACCCGGCACTGTCTTTCTTTCATTTTTGGCAAACGGCAACTTGTGCTGTTTGCCATACTGGCAGCCTTCGCAGAAAAAGACACTCTCATCAGTTATCTCAACACCTTAGACAAGGCTCTTTCCAATCATATCACTAAGGGATTTAACGTTCACATGGTCAAGCCGTTCGTACCACAATTTTAAATCGGCACGAGAAACTGCGTTTACTTCGAGAGGCACAATCGTAGAAAACAACATTGTGTAGAGATTATTCGACGTACGAATCGCACTAGCAAGAGAGACGTCACTGTCCTCACTCATTTCTTGGAATGTCGAGAAAAATTCTCTCCTATGAGTCATATGAACAGACGCACCGCTATCATCCATGAGCCACCTGTCATCGAAGGATGTGGGAATCGCGTACACATCACTGAATTGAACACTGAAAGCCGTTTGATTATTTTCTCCATCTTAAGATAATAGAAACACCTTGTATAATCGCGAAAAAAACATCCTGCTAGGAGCAAACACTTCCGAGAAAACCCTTATGAAAAAGGTGGCGTGCCTCTGAAAAAATCGGACCTGAGATACAAAAAAGCGGTTAAGTACAGCATATGTCTAAAAGAGAGGAAGACTCAAAATACTATTTGTAGTCCTCACTTGGATCTATAAAAACTTTAAAAGAGCAGGCGGAAATAAGCAACGAGTTTGGGGACAAAAATTATCAAAATCGATTCCTAGGGTCCGATTGAGAAGAACTTAGTTACTGTCTACTTTTTTGTTTCTCAATAAAAAATTTATTGCATTTATTACTATTATAATTATGGAAAAAGAAAACTATTTTCCAAAAATCTCTTTGAGATAATCTCTTTGCTGCGTCGTTAGAGACGGAAACATCTGTTTTACATCTTCCTTCTTTTCCTTAGTGATCCCTTCACTAGTGTTGCTTTTCCCTATTTCCAGATTTTCGAAATCGTAGATAGTGTAATCTGCAAAATGATAATTAGGAATACAACAGTCTGTTTCATCATTTTTAAATTTTTCTCATGAATTTTTTACATAATTTGCTTGTAAACTTACCATCTTTTAAAATAAATTTCTCATTCTAGTTCGGATGGCACTTACGCCCGTATGTATTAGGCGATCGTGGCACTTACGCGCGTATGCCCTTTTTTCCCTCGATCCACGTCCGGGTCGAGCTGGACCAAATCTTCTACAGGGACATGAGTTAGGGTAAAACAAGTAGGTTAAGCCAATAACATGATTTTCGGAAATTTGACACGCCCGTATGCAGTGTCGCCCTATATGTATGTATGTATGTATGTATGTATGTATGTATGTATGTATGTATGTATGTATGTATGTATGTATGTATGTA
>JAUMHM010040166.1:0-15594 GCA_032362435.1 Melikaiella ostensackeni
TGCCGATAATCTTTCTACCCTCGTTTATACGTCTGGATATCTCTGCATCAATCTTTCCGTCAGCAGTAAATAAACTTGCAAGATACACGAACTCATCAACTTGTTCTATCCTCTCTTTGTTTAAGGCAATATTGCATACTGTTTTCTCCCCCTTCTTTCAAAGACGATATTTTTTGTTTTATTTGCGTTAATCTGAAGATCCGTACTTTTCATGCTGGTATCCAGTCTGCTAATGATTCTCTGCAAATCATCGGCTAATTCCGCTGTAACAATCTTATCATCTGCAAACGTCAGTCCACGCACTTTCAATGTCCCGAGATCAACACCTTCTTCCTCTAAAAGAGCCATTCTTAGAAATTTGTTCATGTATATATTGAACATCCAGTAGGACATATAGTAACGCAGTCTTGCCTAACGCCCTGCTTAATATCAAACCAATCGCTCAGTTGTGCATTCACTCTTACACTCGCTCGACTACCATTGTACATTGCTTCTATTGCTCCTAGAAGCCAACCATTCACTCTATACTCTTCCAGGACTTCCCAAAGTTGAGATCCATCCACCTTATCGAAAGCTTTTTCCAGATCAACAAATGCGCAGAAAATTCTTCTGTTTACTCTCAAACTCTTTTCTGTGATCTGTCTCAAGCTAAATATCTGATCCGCACATGATCTTCCAGGCATAAAGCCGCATTGAACTTCCCAGATCCTTTCTTCAGTTATTCCCATGACCTTCTCAATCAGTATTTTTGTAACCACTTTGCCCACAGTACTTAATAGGCTAATCGCTCTATAATTAGCACAGTCGCCCTTATCACTCTGTCCCTTGTAGATTGGGACGATATCCGCCTTTTTTTAATCATTTGGAACTTCACCATGACGGCACACATATTCATAAATTCGCTCAGCCACACAAACGAATATATAATCTACCTAGCTGTCCCCTGTGGCGGCGGCTTCGCCACCGCGGAACGGCCGCTATAGTTAATACTATACATCGAGAACAAACAGAAATGCAATAAAAGTTGTATGAAATTATAAAAAAATATGTAAGACACATGATAAACTACTGTTGCCTACTTAAGACTAACTTAACTTATGAACTTCGCGTTCAGAAGTCAAATTTTTTATAGCATTCAATATCACATTTTTTCTCTTGATATTAAGTTTGAACATGAAATACTGAAATGAAGTCAACATAAACTTTTAAGTATTTATCGCAGAATTTGGTTTTGAAAAATGCGAAGTCGACAGTGAAATTTGAAGTAAACTTGGAAAAAACTCTGAGAAAGTAAAACAGAAATAAAAACTTGAATACAGCAAATGGAAAATGTAGTTTTCGAATTTTGATTATAAAAGTTGTACTTAAGTCGTCGAATTCAGTTTCTACGAATTCCAAGTCACTTGTGAAATTTGTACAAAACATGAGGAAAACGCCAAATGCGTAAAAAGAATTAAAAACTGAAAAACATAAAACGGAAAAGGCTTTTTTTAATTTCAAATCATAAAACTCGTACTCAAGTCGTAGAATATGGTTTCAAAAAATGCGAAGTCTACAGTGAAATTTCAACTAAACATGGGAAAAACTCTTGGAAGGTCAACAGAAGTATGTACTTAAATACGAAAAATAGTAATTGTTTTTAATTATGAAAATTGTACTCGAGTCGTCAAACCCAGTTTTTATTAACAAAATTCAAATTTTAAAAAAATTTTGAAATCAGTCGTGAAATTCCAACATAACTTTTAGAAAACTTCCAAAGCAAAGAGAGAAATAAAAAATTCCAAACAGACAGAAAATCAAAAATATAGTTTTTAGGGTAAATGTCTACAATAGGCACTTTTCTCAAAAATCGTGGAAAAAATGTTTTTTTTTCAAATGGCCTTTTTTTAGAAAACAAATCCGTTTGCGGAAGGTCGATTTTTCAAGTGAAATTTTTCACAAAAAAAAAAAACAGTGACGGGCGCGTTTATCATCGACATCGATTTACAACCTCTCAAATACAAGTCGGAACCTAACGTTTATATGTTTATAACATGATTGCGGGATGTGCAAAAATTTCACTGTAATAACGAGAATGAGAGGACCTAACTCACTTTATTGTGTATTCAGTCATACACTATTAATTTGGTAAAAGCAGTGCACAAAATTTTTTGACTTTCAACAATATCATCAAACTTCGCATATGCACTCCTGAGAAACTCTGACATATTCATACAGTTGTGATTTTACTTTTTATAACTTTATTATTAATTATAATAATAAATAACATTCTGTCAAAAGAAACAATAAGAAAGCTGATGGTTAGAATGGAAGTGGGCAATAAGATAGGCTGTGAGCACTTTCCGGTGATAGCGACATTGAGATGTGGAGAACCAAAACACAGTAGGGTGCAGAAGAAAGAAGATGGGAAAAGGAAATTGAAAATGGGCAGTTGGGGGGAAGATAAGTTGAGAATATTAAGAGAAAAAAATGAAAAACAAGGAGCTTAGGAGTATAGAAGAGGAAGGAGTAGTCACGCTGCTAGAAAAACTTGAAAGAGTGATTGATAAGGTTAGGGAGAAGGTGAGACCGAAAGGAGGTAGAAAGAGTTGAAGGAGAGGCTGGTTAGATAACGAATTCACGGAAAGTAAAGACAGGCGGAAGAAGAGCGTAAGAAAATTGGGGAAAGGGGAAATAGTGAAGGGGGAAATGCAGAAATGGGAACTGTCCATGAGAAAAAGAGATCACGAGAGAATGTTGATTGAGGAAGGAGGGAGGACGAAAGGTACATAGAAGAGGTCGAAGAGGCGGTAAAAAGAGGAAGGAAATGGGAATTGATTAACAGGGAAAGAGGAGGACGGAAGGTCATAAATAAGGAAATCGGAATGAACGAGTGAATACAGTATTTCAAGAGACTGTTAGGGAGCGTGAAAAATAGGATGAAAGGTGAAGGAAGAAAGGCGTGGCGAGAAAATTCTCCCGACTTCAAAAATAGTTCAGCCCACATAAAACTGATAAGATGCCTACCTTAACAAGCTGAACCTGTAAAAAATATAGGAAAAAATAAAGTATGTGGGACTCTCCAGGGAATCTTCTTTATTTATTTATTTATTTTTTGACAACATGAAGAGAAGATTTTCTGGAAAATACCACCTTTTTGGTGTTGTTTGATATCTTCAAAAAGTTGTCGCTAATGTACGTATACGAAAGGCATTCTATAAGTTTTATGTAGGATAAATCATTTTTAAGGCCGGGAGATTTTTTTCCTAAGAATATAATTTTCTACTTTTTCTCGTAAACGATATACGATATCACAATAGAGCAAGAGGTACTTTTTGTAGAACTTTTTTCGATCTGAAAACCTTTAGGTTAACACATTTTTTGTACCTCACGCTGTTTCCAAGGAAAATGAGAAAATTGGATTTCAAGAACGAAAATTCTCTTATTCAAAAAATTTATTTAGCCCATGTAAAATTCACAGGAGATCTCCCTTATTAAAAGCAGATTTAACTAAAAATTATCAAAATTTCGATTCGTTTAAATTATGTGCAATATTTTGACATTAAGCCAGAAAATTTTTTAATGGAAGAAGTATAACATTTTCGGATTGGAGTTGATTTTAAATATTTTATTATTTGAATAAAAGCTATGTAATTTTCTGTTTTATAATAAATAAATTCTTGAAGTTATTTCACGGAAACTGTCCTCAAAGGACAGAAAGTTTTTATGACATACTATGACGTCAGTTTGAGTAAGCTAGCGACTAAATCATCTGCTCTATGTATGCACCTGGTGTACCATATAATCTAGGAAAAGCATTATAACATCCTCTCTTGTTTAGATAACCTTCCAAAGTTTAATTTTCATATTTAATATGTCAACATGATTCTTATAGTCTTATGGTCATAGAAAGTAAATTATCAGTGAAGCAAAAATCCTTAAAATTAATTTTTATACATTGTCATGATTCTTAACTGTTTTTACAAAACAAAAATTAAGTTCATCAAATCCATTTAAAATCAGGAAGGTTCTACATAAAAAGTCATAGAATCTTGAAGCGACGAAATATATTGTTTTTCAAAGGAAATTAGGCGACACGAATTTTTCCGATTTGAGAAAAAAATGTCCACGAAGTTACGAGTATATAAATTCTGACGTCTATTTAAAAAAAACACACTAATTTTCTCCTCGAAATTCTATAGTGTTTGTCGCAAAATTTGAGAGAAGTACAAAATCAACAAAGTGGCAACGGTTTGTTCAAAGATATAAAAAAATGATTGTCACAAAAACCCAAACTCACATTTTTTGCGAATTTTTGTTGAAGTTGGCCTCCTACGAGTATAAGGAAGACATCCTGCGAATTTTATGCTGGTTAAACTATTTTCGCGGCCAGGAGAATTTTGTTTAAATAAAATCGAATATTCGCATTTTCCTAGGAAAAAATGGAATATATAAAAAAAAAATTGAGATAAAACTTGCACACCTAGAAAAAAATGCAAAAAAATGCCTCTTGCCCTTTCAATTTTTGTGATGTCTTGTACCGCTTACGAAAATAAATATATATAGCAAGAAATAAGAAAGGTGGAGTCTTGCATAAAATCTTGTGTATTTTTTACTTCAACTTTTAAAAACACGAGAAGAAGATTTTTTGGAAGAACCAACCATTCTTTTTTTCAATATTTTTTCAAATTTCGTTAACATAAGGAAGGCATCCTTTCATTTTCATGCGGACTGAATAATTTCTGTTGACTAGAGAATTTTTTTCCTGAAAAAGTAATTTTTGAATTTTTTTCGTAAACGATGCAAGATGTTACAAAAGAGCAAGAAGAATTTTTTGTAGAACTTTCAAAGTTTTGCAAACTTTATCTTAAAACTTGTTTGTATCTTTCGTAAAAACATACCTCAACGTAAAATTTATAGGATATCTTACTTATAGAAAGCAAAATTGAACAAAAAATTAACAAAAATATAAGTGTGGTGTTTTTAGTGAAAATCGACTTTTCATATTTTCAAAAAAATCCTCGCTACTTTGTTAATTTTGTACTTCATTTAAAATTTCCGACATTAAGTGAAGATGTAGACATAACTTCCTCAAAACTCCTTCGGGTTTGAGGAATACATTCTCAACATGATACTTGCGCTTCGCGCTCGATATTGCTTGAGCTTAGCTTAAATTTCAGAAAATCGACATTTTACATTATATTCTTATACTCAGATGAAAAATTGTAAAACAAAGCGAGAAAGAATTAACGAAATGCACACAAATCGAATACTTCCCAACATTAATTTCCAGTATGTGAGAAACCATGAGAAAATTTAAATTTAGTACGAAGTTTCTGAGAATATATGTTTTGTATTAGAAAAAATTGTAAAGTTTCAGAACCGGCGTAAGTAACAAAAATATTTTCTTATGAATATTTCAATTTTATGAATGAGAGTTCATGAGTAGAATATAGATATAAAAAATGGTTACAAACAATTTTGTTGGTCTTTTTGAAGTGCGAAATTTTGATGCTAGAGCGTTGCTAGATGCGTTGTTTAGCTATAAATTTGAATTTTTAATTTTCTTATGGCCTTTTCCACATTTAAGAAAACCTATCATCCCTAATAAAAAAAACGTGGGAGGCAATGTTGTAGAACTTTCAGAAATTGATAATTTTGGTCTCTTGTCTATTTATCGTATCTGGTGTGGTTTCGTAAGAAACTTGAATTTTTACTTTTTTAAGTTTCATTTTTCATGGCTTAAACCATAAATATTGTCAGTAGAAGGCTGGCTAACGAACTCGACCTGTCTATTTGGACCATAAAACAGTGTGCAAAAGGAAATTCAAATTAGAACATTTCTCCGGGAGTTATCGCATCGACATATAACAGACAGACAGACCGACAGACAGACATTATTGTAAAAACGATTTTCTCTGACTTAGGGGGTTTCAAAACGTCGAGAATTGACGAAAACTGGATATTTTCAAATTTACATGAATCCAAAACATTCCATCATAATGATGAAATTGTGAAAATTGTGTTTTTTTTTTACTAGTAAAGATTCAAATATTCGTTATTTCAAGAAATTTTTTTTTTCTCAAATCGGAAAAATATGTGTCACCTTATTTCCTCTAGAAAATAACATATTTCATCGCTGAGAAATTCTGTGAATATATGTGGGGTAAAATTTGCCAAGTGTACCCGCCTAAAATTTTGTTGTCTCCTATCTTATTCAAACCCTGCCAGATTGTAGTGCTAGTGGACCTCTTTGAATTCTGTGAAGGGAGCGCACCTAGCACAACGGGGTATCAAGATACAGGGGCCCGAATTTTTGATGATTCACCCCGACCGCTAACTTTTAATTGTACATAACTCCTGATAAATTTATCCAATTTAACTTTTTTATCAGGGTTTTTGAAAGGTCATTTAACAAGGCTCACAATGAAAATAATCACTATAGAATAAAGAAATTATTTTACCCTGATTTTTCATTTCTAAAAGCGTTTTTGAGTTCTTCTCCAAATGCGACATTTTTTATTTTTATTTCAGGCTAGAAAGAAAGCTTGATTTCTTCTCGTGAAAAACATCCCAAAACGAATATACAATGATAACTATTGGTGGAGTTATATAACGTCGTACGGGCGCGGGTGTCCCGCGCCAACTTGCCACAGTGCAACTAGGCGTGCTATAGTCTCTCAGTGGTTCTAATACTTGATGAAAATGATTTTTCTGTTTACGTGTAACAAATATTTTATTCCATTCTTACATTTATGTAGCGAAACGATTTTGGTGGACGGTTCTTCACGCCTGTTACATTTCGAGATGGTTTCTGATGAGTCCCCTTGCTTCTCACGTTTTGTGGAGTTTTTTTTTGTGTTAATCTCTTCGCCTCTAACAATTTGGGGTGCTTTTTGATGTGAGTCTCCTCGCCTTCCACATTTCTGGGTGCTTTTTCTATGTGAGTCCCCTTACCCCTCACGTTTTGGGGTGCTTCTTGGTGTGAGTCCCCTTGCCTCTCACGTTTTGGTGAGTTTTGTTGGTGTTAATCTCTTCACCTCTAACAATTTGGGGTGCTTTCTGATGTGAGTCTCCTTGCTTTCCACATTTCGAGGTGCTTCTTCTATGTGAGTCCCCTTGCCCCTCCCGTTTTGGGGTCTTCTATATCCTCTTTAGAATCGACTCCGATTTTAAAGAAGTATTCGTCATGTCCACATTATGACATTTCTCCAAAGAGAAAGATCGCGAAAAGGTCGCGAAGAGAAGAGCAAAGTGAACGTTAAATTGAATAATCATCTTTCAAGTAACACTGTGAGAGGCAAGGGGACTCACATAGAAAAAGCACCCCGAAATGTGAAAGGCACCCGCGCTCCTACGATCTCATATCATTCCACCAATACTTTCCCTCTCATATTCGTTTTGGAATTTTTTCAGGGGAAAAATCAAGTTTTCTTCCTAGCCTAATTAAAACAAAAGGAAAAATGCTGCATTTCGATGAAAACTCAAAAACGCTTTCAAAAATGAAAACTCAAGGTGAAATGATTTTTTTATCACATGATTATTATTTGTATTGCAAACCCTGTCAAATACCCTTCCAAAAACCCAGATAAAAAAGTGAAATTGGATTACTGTATCAGGAGTTATGTACAATTGAAAGTTACGGTCGGAGTGAATCATTGAAAATTCGGGCCCCTGTATCTTGACAACCCGTTGTACTAGGTGCGCCTCCTTTACAAAATTCAAAGAGGTCCACTAGCACTACAATCTTGCAGGATTTATGTAAGATAGAAGGCAACGAAATTTTAGGCGTGGACACTTGGCAAATTTTACCCTATGTGTGAAAACCAGCCTGATTATAAATGGATTCGATTATGCAATAAATCCTTCTTCTCTTTATGAATTTGAATCCAGTTTGAGCATTAACTTTTAAGTCTGAAGGGCCAATCTTATGAGATATCATAACTTGCGGATTATAATTATAATTAATACTAACTTGCTTTTTATTTTTCACTTTGAAAAAGATGAAACAGATGAAAAACGGTTGACAGTTTTGAACTTATTCACTAAACTGAAAACTTAAAATTGCGTTGCTGTACTTTTTGATTTATAAAACACCCTTTTGAGGGCTTTGTAGCCCCGGACAGAAACCCTTATAGTTTCGGTTGTGTGTCCGACTATTATACTTTTTTCACTCGCGGGGAAGTAAGGGGTTGGAGAGGAAGTAAGGCAGCGAGGAGAGCGAGAAGGAAGGGTGAAATAATAAGAGTGGAAAGAGAAGTGAGGGATAAGAGGATAAGGAGTGAGGGAGTGCGAGGAAGGTAAGTGAGGGAAGAGGAAGTGAGATGAAGTGAGGCGACGTAATCGGGAGGGAAGTGAAGAGGTGAGGGGAGAAGAAGTGATGTGAAAAGAGGAAAAGGAAGTCGAAGTGAGGGAAGTGAGGTGGGCGAAGGGAAGTGAGGCACGTGATAGGATAGTATGGGAGGATAGGATCAGATAGAATCGGATAAAATATGATGGGATAGGAATGGATAGGATAGGGAAGGTGAAAGATTTTAAAGATATAATTAACTACTCGATAGGCTTACTACGATGCCCTTTTTAGGGTTTCATAGCCCCAAGCAGAAACCCTTAAGGTTTCGGTCGGTTTTTCATCCGTCATATAAAAAAGAAGACGTGAGGGGAAATGAGGCAAGGGGATTGGAAGGGAAGTGGGAAAGGGAAATAAGGAGAAGTGAACGGTGGGGTGGGAAAGCGAGGGGAATGGAAGTTGGGGTGGGGAAGAGAGAGGAGCGGAAGTTATGGGAATGGAGGGGAAGGCATGGTCAGAAAGTGTAGGCGGGGTGGGGAAGTGACGGGATACGTGGAGAGGGGAAATGAGGGAAAATGAGGGATGGGGAAATGAGTGGAAGTGAAGGGAGGTGGGAGAGTTAGGAAAGTAATGGACTGAGTGGGCAGGTGACTGAGGGAAGGGAAGGGGAGCGGAAGTGATATGAGCGGAGGAGAAAGGAGGGACGGGAAATAAAGGCAGGGTAGGGAAGTGATGGGAAATGTGGAGAGGGAAAATGAGGGGAAGTGAGGGATCGGGAAATAAGTGGAAGTGGAGGGAGGTTGAGGGAGCTAGGATAGTGATGGACTGAGAAAGATGGTGACGAAGGGAAGGCGTGGGGAGTGAAGAAATTGAACATTTTGAATACTATATCAATTAGGCGACGAAACTCTTGCTTGTAGGTGCACATCGTCTGCTTTTACTAATTTACTAATTTGTTTTAACTAATTTTTTCAATACCCCATTTTTTATAAGCTCATTCCTATGTATACAATAATTAATATTCAACTGCTTAATTGTTCCTCGTGGAACAGAAACCGAGGTCACACAGGACGTCCGCAAAACGAAGTGGAGACTCGTCCTGTCCCTTGCATGTTAGAGAATCACACATTGCGTGTTATAAATTGACAGGATATTTATAATGAGCTGCATACAGCCATTGTGTACAGGAAGATTTGCTTTTGCAGTCTTGTGAATAAATGTTACTAGTGAAGAGGTGGTGAGGAGGTGAGGACGAAGAGGGAAATTTCACAATACTCAGCCTTGGCCTCCTGGCCCGATTCGTGCATGCCTGGGCACATTACAAGCTTTAACCACGTCTGGAGGTAAACTAAAAGGGTTCTTCATTCAGGACGATGGAACCAGAATGGAACCTCTATTATCCACCTTGCTTCTTCTCCTGCACGTCGCGCGGAAATTCGATATAGAGTCATTTTTACTTGTCCCTTTTCACTTGTCGGTGTGTACCAAGTCGAGATAATCCGATAAAGGAAGAACAGAGAGAAAAAGAAATTTTAAATATATATTCGTCTTTACTAGTTGTTTCAACATTGTTGCGTGTTGTTAAATAAATTAGAGCTAGAATGCATAACTCCATTTTTTTGTGTAAAAAGAATAGATTCTTAAAAGATTAAAAAAAATATTTAAGACCACCCGTGTGAAAAAAGCCCTGTTAAGCCCTCTTTAGAGTGTTGGCCATCACCAGGGTCCCGTGTGGACAGTCCATAGGGGAAAACCCACGAGGGCCCCCGCAAGCGGACCTGTTCGTTTGGTCTCACGGTCAATCGGTTAAAATTTCTAAGTCCAAATGGACATTATTTTTTTGACACTACAAATTTAGATGTTTGATTAGTTGAGACTTATGAAAAATGCATTTCTGTTACAAATTTGATTACACTTTTTTGAAAGTTCAACTATAAAATCTTAGTGTATATAAATGAAGCGATTCACTTATTGTAAGGAATTGTGTTTTGTATCAAATAGTAACAATATAATATATAAAATATAACAATCTCATCCGAATGTGCAGTTATTGAAAATAAAGATAATGACAACAAATTTTAATGCGCGTGCAGAGTAGCAACCATGAGGGAAGTCCATGTTGGATCCTCATGAATAAGCATGTCGTTTCCATGAGGGCCATGCCTGGATTGCCCACATGGGCCCCTCATGGCCTAAGAACAACACAGCTCCACAAAAAAAAAGTTGTCAGCCCGAAAAACCAGAATAAGCTAACCCTACGTTTTTGAGGTCGCTGAGTACGAATCCGGAGCCATTGTGGTTTTATCATGTCACACTTCGTCTCTAACCCCCAAAAAACGTGGCGAATTGGTAATTTAATGTAAAACATGTATTTTTTTTTATGCAAAGTGGCCGTATCCTATGTTTTCTAGGTTCCTGAGTCTGAATTCACAGCAAGTTTCTTCCAATTCATGCCCTTCTTGATTATCGCATTCTTTTATCTTCGGAAGATCGACGTGATGGATTCCGGTTCCTTTTAACTCCTTTCTGTGTATGTTCTCTCTTTATTGTCCAACAAAAGTCTGCCATCATGTTTATATCCCACCTTCCTTAGTAGCGACGTTCCATCTCTTTAATATCTTGATGAAATTTTTCGCCATGCTCTTCACTGTAATCACTCAAATTCATTGGAAAATAGTCGATATGGGAATTTCATACATTTAACTTCAAGCTCATATTACATCCCATTTTACTGAAGTTCAGTATCATATTTTTCACAGTTATTTTGTAATAATCACTCTTATGGTTCCCTGAAAAGTTTTCAGCAACTTCCTTGAGGCTTAACCAAACTGCTTTTTGCACATTGTTCATAGTTGTGACGAAATTCTGATCCCAACATATTTTCCAAATTTGAGGTCCATCGAATATTCCTGCTTTTAGTTTTGCATCCGATAGTTCTAGGAATTTTCTTTGAAGATATATAAAACAGCTATCTTCTTCTTCTAATGCTGAAACAGACTGCTTCACCATGCCTAGTTTTATATGCAGAGGTGGCAGTAAAAGTCTCGCCGGATCCACTAGTGGGAGGCTGATGATGTTCTCTGATCTTGAATCAAAAGTTTCTCTGGTTGGCCAATCAATCTCATTATAATAATTTGGTCGGTCTCTACTATCCCATAAGCATAGGAAACATGGATGTTTAACGTTACCTGATTCCTGACCTACAATTATTCCCAATATTTTGAAATCCCCACAAATCCGCCAATTGTTTCCTGAATATGAAGCAAAACAGCTTTCAAACTTCTCTTACAGGAATCTTTGAATAGTCTCCATTCGATGGCTCTGTAAATCGCTGGTTTCAATTCATCCATCAATCCATTTATGGATTACTTACTTTTATTACTTTACTTCTTACATATTCGTCGTCAATGTCAGATTCACTGGAGCATTCTTCTCCGCTAGCTTTTTTTGGATCTCTAAACTCTCCCGAGAGGACATATATCCGATTCCTTCAATACCTTGCTTATTAGTATTGCACATCTTGATGGGTCTTATTACTGTCGGAACATCGACGTGAGCAATGCTTCTTTTTTTGGCTAAATCCAGTTACATCGTTCTTGCAGAAATAGCAATCCTCTTTACAAGTGGGTTCTGCCTATAAAGTTGGACTTTTTAATTTAAGGTCTTCAATATTTTTACTTTTATGCCAACGAGTCATTTGTGATCTATAATAATCGCATATTTTATGTGGCACCCATTCTTCATCCTGATCAGTAATTGTGAGATCATAAGAACCTTCGCAAATCGTTCTGATCTGCTCAGAAATTGTCCTAAGAGTTTTTGGTGGATAGAATTCACTGCATACGTAGCAGGATGAATCAGAGTCTCTTTTACAATGATGTTTTGAGGTGGTAGCTTCAAGATTACCTTGTGATTCAGTACCTTTAGATTGTTGAGTTGAGGATTTTTTGGTTTTATTCATAAATGCCATGAGTATATAATAGTCTCACACATTAGGGATCCTGGCCCGATTGCAGGTGCGCCTGCCGTCCTGAGGGTGATAACCCTCATACCTTCCCAGGGCTAAGTATGAGGGCTTTCCGACTTTGACGGAGACAAAGTCAACTCGTCGTCGGACACACTACGGCTTCATTCTCACACGCTAATGCCCTCCTGCAAGGCAGTACGCTCCTACTGGCTTCGTTACTCCAAGAGATAGTGATGTGAATCATTTAAACATCCCCTTTCTGGGCAGTTGTTACCGTTTACAGAATCTGTCGGAGTAGCAGGATTTCGTCACTCGTTTAAGCAGCAAGATCATAATGAGGGAAAATCTTTTTCAGAATGATCAAAATAACAAATATGCATGCACTACCTGATATCGCTGTGGGATCAAACATATAATTATGCAGTGCGAGAACGTGCGAAATGCTGGTTTGCACGGTTGTTATCTGCATAATTCTGTAGACGGCATCAACTGATTTTCGACAAGCTTTCAATTTCCGCTAAGCGAGAAATCGGACGAGATGAGTCTGGTCTGTTGGATTCAAAGTTTTTCCAAAGTTACGTATCAAAGATTAAATGATAGGACCGTGTCACCGAACCGACTTAAGATTTGATTCGGATTCAGCGACCTGAGAAACGTAGGGTAAACCTATTATGGTTTCTGGGTCTGACAATCCTTTTTCTGTGGAGCTGTGCAATCCATGAGGGCCCGCTATGCGGGCCCATTTTATTTTTATCACACGGGCATGTGAAAGTTTATTTTAAATTGAGACTTCCACAAGGGAAGGAAACTAGATTTCACAAATTACTAACCGAAGCCGAGGATGCATCATTTCAAACAAATCCTGTTCCCTTTTTCCAGTTCTGCCCCGACCTCACTCGTGGTGTAATCGGATTATCTTATTTGAATTCCTACTTCTTTGCATCACATGTCTGCCTAGGTTTCAGTTTTTTTTTCATGGAGAAGGAGATTATTGGCTTCACGCGCGTTTGCCCTAATAATTGGATGATGGTGGAAAGCTGCTCGAAACTTGAGCAATCGATCGTGAAACTTTAGTCCCAAGAGGAAAATAAATTGAGTATGATATTGCTCGCGATTAGTAAGCTATTATGAAATAGCGCAAGGTTCATAGTCAATCCATCTTGTGATTTCTAAAGTATCTTTTTCTGATAGATCACAAAATCCTTGTGGATTGATTTCTTGAAGATCGAGATGAGATCTACTTTCTTATGAAAAATTTTCTGTGTACTAAAAAATAACACTCAAAAGTTCACAAATCAAAAATAGACTTTGAGACTTCCCGTTTTTCCGGCTTATTAGAGACAAATGTGCAATAAATGTACAACAAAAAAAAAGGAGAGGGAGAAAAAGAAAGAAATAGCTTTTTTGGAAAATCCCATGAATCTTTCATTTCATCAATAAATTCCTCTGTAATGCATCCAATCTCAGTTTTTACTAATTGAATGGATGCCTTAATACTTTTCACCAGTTTTCCAATAACAACCAGCATAAAATCACATTACTCTCAATTTTTACCAACATCACTAAAAACAATATTATCAAAAACAGGAACAACAGAATAGATTAAATAATTTTTCCAACTTCCTACATAGAAATTCAAAAATTGTTATCAAATGTTTTGCAGACAATTCAACACAACACTAATTAAACAAATATTTCAATTGTTTATTAAAAACAATCAAAAGCTGGCGCAAACCGACATTAACTGTTTACAATGGACTTCAGAAGAAACCTCATATTTATGTAGATCATTTCAAAACACTTGTGAAAAAAACAAACCAGTCGCTTTTTATCGACCAGCCCAAACCCTCCTAAAAACCATGTGCTTGAAAAATGTCAATAGATATCAGGAAACTATACAGAAAATTTTAGTCCTAAATATCAAGATTCAGAATTTAATCCAAAGACACAATAATAAGGTAGTGAAATATTTTTACCCTTAAATATGTATAGTAGACTGAAAAATATATTAAATATATTCAAAACCAAAAACATCTGTAAAAATCATATGATGGGAAGTAACTGCACTGAAAGTCCCTTGTAAGTCAGTCCGCAATATGTTATTCCGAGAATTTCGTTCGAGGATCGGGGGTGCAAGGTGTACAGAGAGCGGCACTCTAAAGTCAGCGAACTCGTCCAGTATCTTATTAACAATGCGGGCGGTGCCACGCAAGCGCATAATTTCGTCAATTCGCACGGTCCGCACTTCGCTTCATTCGCTCTCATTGTTTACGTTATGTGTTACAAGAATGTCGCAGGAAAACAAGAGGCAGCGCTTATCCTTCAAAAGAAAGAAACATTTAGAGAAATTAAATAAATATTTTTTACTGCGAACGAAAATCACATAGAAATGGTTCATATGGACTTGATTGTTGACATTGGAGTCGGTCCGCTATATGTCCAAGGTCATTTTAGGCAAGAACCAAAGTCGTACTTATATGGGACTTTCAGTATAGTTCCTTTCAACTAGTTACTGTAACTAGTTACTTTTTTCTGGTAACGATAGTGGTAACAATATTACTTTTGTATGTAAGTAACGAATTGGTAACTAGTCACATTTTTTTCAGTAACAGTAACTATAAAAATCGTTACTTTTGTAGTTACTTTCGAACTGTAGTTCACAAGTCTTTTTTATGACAATCGATTAATTTTATTACCTTTCCAAATTTTTTGTTTCACTATTTAAATTGTGGCGGCAGATAGCCGTAGATATTTATAGCACAATATAGGAAAACTGAAAATTTTCTCCCACTCTGAGATTCCAAATTTTCTAAAATTTATGAAGATACTTGGAAAGAATTAATATAACAATTTAAGAATGAAATATTCATTTCTCTTCAGTTGATCAAGAATTTTTCCTTTCGGAAATTTAACTATTCCAGTTATTTTATTTATTATTTTGGTTCAAAATTCAACTTTTTTGGTTGAGAATTTTATTATTTAGTTTAAAGTAAGTTTTTTGGTTGAACTAAACTGTTTTTTATTTAAAATTAAATATTTTTTTTAGTTAAATATATAAACTATTACACTTTTAGTTGAGGATTCATCTTTTTCTCGTTGAAAATTAATTTTTTCAATTGAAAACTACGACATTTTTGGTTGAAAATTGATCTTTTTTAGTTGAAAATTCGTATACTTTGTTTGAAATTCGTCTTTTTTGGTAAAAAATTAATGTTCGTGGTTGAAAATTCATCTCTTTGGTTTCAATTTAAACAATCTTCTTAAAAATTCGTCTTTTTTGATTGAAATTTCATCTATTACATTTTTCATTGAGAATTCATCTTTTTGGATAAAAATTTTATTATTGGGTTGAAAATCA
>JAUMHM010040196.1:0-15593 GCA_032362435.1 Melikaiella ostensackeni
GTAATGTCACCGCGCAGACAATACTTTTACGCGTTTTCGAGCGCTCAGCGAGTTATTGCATCCAGGGGCTCAATTTTGAAATCGCTAACCCTGAATTTCATCCATTTAGTGCAAAAATACTGCTATACATTTAGGTTTTTTTTTTAACTGTTCAGAGGTTCCGCTGGACCATTTTAGGTCTGAAAATGAATTTTCTTAGTTTCCTATGAAAAAAAAAATACAAACTTATGGCTATAGCTATTTCTGAATTTTCTTGAATTCTTTTTAATTCTATTAAGTTCCTTTGGATTATATGGAGTTACTTAAAATTGTTTTGAAATCAACCTAAATTCTTTGGAATTTACTCTGAATTCTTTGGTATTTCCTAGAAATCCACTGAATTCAATCTATATTTTTTGGATGTGCAATTTTCTTAATTCACCCTGAAGACTTTAAAATTCACCCTGAGTTTCTTAGAATTCCATAGAAATCCACTGCATTCAGTGGATAATTTTTTATGTTCAATTTTTTTAATTCACCCTTAAGACTTTAAATTTCACCCTGAATTCTTTGGGATTCCCTAGAAATCCACTGAATTTCAATGAATATTTTTCGGATTTTCAATTCTTTCAATCCACCCTGGATACTTCAAAATTCACCTTGAATTCTTGTAAATTTTATAAGATTTCTACTGCCATTTATCTCATTTCAATAGAATCCTTTTGGATTTTAAAATTTTTGTCACATTCACTTGAGTTATTTCAAGTTCACCCTGAAGTCCTTTAAATTCATGTTGGATTCGTATGGATTTCATAGAATTCTGTTAAATTGCTTTGAATTCTTCTTAATTCACTTCAGTTTTATTGCAATCAATGGAATATTTTGAATTTTTTGCAATTCATTTAAATTCACTTGGAATTCGCCCTGAATTCATATTAATTTATCATAACTTCCTTTAAATTCTATTGCACACTTTGGAATTATCTTGAATTTTTTAAATCACCTTGAATTTTTCTAAATTCACTTCAGACTTATAAATTCTCTGAAGTTTGTTAATTTTTTAGAATTTTTCTCAATTTACTTGAATTTTTTTAAAATTCACCTTGAATTTTTATGGATTTCGTCGAATTCTTCTCATTTTTCTCAAATTCCTCTAAATTATCTGAAATTTTATCTAATTCATGGTTTCTTTTCAATTCACTCAAATTCTGTTGAATTTGTTCTAAACTCTGTTTACTCCCATTTTATACAATTCAATTTGGTTCAATTCACTCAAATTAACTTTAATTGTTTTGAATTCAATCTGAACTTATCCTGAATTCGTTAAAATTCACCTGGAATTCTAATAAATATCACCGAATTCTTTTGGATTCAAAAGAACATTAATCACATTATTAATGCACAATAGTAATTTTCAGTCAACCTTGGTCACTTTTTGGGTTTAAATAGATCACTTTTCGCGTTTTCTGCGTTTTTATAAATTTCGATGACTTTTGCTTACCGATTTCATCACATATAAAAAATAAATAATAAAAAAATTATTAATAAGAGAAAAACGTGTATTGGTTTAATTCATGATCGTTATGGTGGCGGAATATTTCATTGTTCTTGCAAATACAGATCTTAAATTATCTACTTTGATAAGAGAATAAAACTTGATTTCATTACATAAAAAAAAGTATGCATTTCCGTTAATTCTTTAATACCGAAAGATTGATCATTTGAATTTTGAGTGTACACCAGATATTGAGATTTTGAAGATTTCTAAAAATTTCACAAAATTTCAAAAGATTTGAGAAGATATTTTTGGGTTTCAAAAAGTTTAAGAACATTTCAAAGATTTTCACAGAATATCTATAAATTTTAATCGATTTAAGAAGATTTCCAGGGATTTTGAGAGATTTTAAAAGATTTTAAAAGCGTTTTCAATGGCTTTTAAAATATTTCAGGGCATATCAAAAAACTTTTTAAGGCTTCAATAGATTTTGAAGAATTTTGAGGAATCGCAAAGTATTTCAAAAGATTTTAGGGATTTTCGAAGTGTATCAAAATATAATAAGAAATTTCATAGCACTTCCAAAAGGATTGCAAGATTTCAAGAGATTACAAGAGATTTCTAGAAACCCCAAAGTATTAAAAAAGATTTTAAGGATTGTCGGAGTATTTCAAAATATTTTAAGGGATTTCAGAAGAGTTCAAATTATTTCTAAACATTTCGAGGGGTTTCGCAGGATTTCGATTTCTACATATTTTGAGGAATTTGAGTGGATTTCTGGGGATTGCAAAATATTTTTAAAGATTTCAATGGGACTCTAAGGATTTCAAGTAATTTCAACAGGTTTGAACAATTATGAGACATTTCAAACGATTAATTCTACAAATAATTCCTCCTAATACTAAAAATCATAGAAAACCTGATGAGAATTAAGAAACATTTGTGCTTTTTATTTCTTTTGCGCTTTTATATTAAACCTTTCAAATTATCCTACAAACTATTGAAAATAATACATGTTTTATGTTAGTGCATTTCACTAGAAATTAGCATTTTTAAACGAAAATCAACATCAGGATTTCTAAATTACAACAATTTTAGGTTATATTAACGTTTTTTACAGGAAATTGGTTATTTAAAACAAAAGTCATTAGATTTCCAAGAAGATTTACAATTCTGAACAATTTTCTGTTACGTTGTGTTAATATTTTTCGTCGAAAATTATTGGTATTTTTAATATAATATTATTATATTTCGAAGAATATTAGCAATTTTTTTAAAATTTAGGTTATTTTGGTGTATTTCACTTTAAGTTGGTATTTTTTAACAAAAATCATTAGACATTCAAATGCAATGATTTTTAATTAAAGTAATAGAATTTTCAGGTTTTGGAACAATTTTGGATTCTATTAGTGTTTTTCGCCGGAAATAGAAATTTTTCTTCAAAAATTATTAGATTTCAATGGAGATTCATAGTTTTTTAACAATTTTATGTTACGGTGGCGTTTGACATCGAAAATTGGTATTTTTAAACAAAAATTATTATCATTTGAACCAGATTTAGAATTTCTAAAAAATTTTGGTTTATGTTAGTGTTTTTTTCTGGGAATTGATAATTTCAAAGAAATTTACAACTTTTCAACAATTTTAGGTTATTTTGACGTTTTGCATCGTAAATCGGTATATCTTTAGTAAAAAAAATCATTAGATTTCAAAGAAGTTTGAAATTTTGTGTACAATTGTAGATTAAGCTAGCGGGTTACACCGGAAGTATCATATAAATTTCAAAGAAGATCTACAATTTTAAAACAATTTAATGTCAAGTTAATGTTTCTCACCGAAAATCGGTTATTTTAAACCAAAAACATTAGGATTAAGAGAAGATTTACAATCTTAAACAATTTTCTGTAAACAAAAATCATTAGATTTAAACCCAATTATTTTTGTTTAAAGTAATAAAATTGACAAGCTTTTCAAAAATTTTGGATTATATTAGTATTTTTCTTTGAAAATTGAAATTTGAAAAAAAATCATTAGATTTCTAAGAAGATTCATAATTTTCGAACAATCTTAGGATACGTTGGCGTTTTACATCGAAAATTGGTACATTAAAAAAAATCATTATAATTTGAACAAGCTTTAGGATTTTTAGACAATTTTAGATTATGTTAGTGTTTTTCGTCGGAGATTGGTATTTTTGATTAAAAAAAAATATATTTCAAAGAAACTCACAACCGTTTAAAATTTTAGGTTATGTTGACGTTTTACATCGGAAATCGGTATATATTCAGTAAAGAAAATCATTAATTTCAAAGACAATAGAAAATTTTTGCTTAATTAAAAGCTAAGCTAGCGGTTTTCACCGGGAATATCGATGTAGATTTTAAAGGAGATTTAGAATTTTCAAACAACTTAAGGTTATGTTAACATTTTTTACCGGAAATCGATTATTTTAAACAAAGAACATTAGGTTTAAGAGAAGATTTACAATCTTAAACAATATTTTGTTATCTTATGTTAGCGCGTTTCTTTTAAAATGGCTTTTGTTAATAAAAAATCATTATATTTCAAAGAATATTTACTATATTTAAACAATAATAGGGTATTTTAGCGTTTATCAAGGAAATCGGTTATTTTAGACAAAAATTGTTTGACTTCAATTAATAAACTTATAATTTTGAACAAATTTAGATTATGTTAAAGGTTTTCGTAGAAAATTAATTAATATTAGGTCTACTAAATCCGAAATTTGTCACTATTCGTAGAAATTAATCAGATAGAACGACACACCATTTATCAGAGATAAATGCGGTGACGCTCAGAGTCTGATTCCGGTGCTACATTAGGAAAATCAATGTTGATTTTCTCGTGACCTGTGAACCTCTGAATATGATCAATTCGCTGAGTGGACGTTTTGTTTCATCTAATTGTTTCATAAAATAATACAGGAAGTAACCTAAAAGAGGCCATTCAAAAACCACGTCACACTGCTGCCACCCCCTCCCCAGGGGGGGGGCACGTTTTGTGACATAGGGGCGGAGGGTTTCACGCAAAATATGACATCTCACATGGAAAATATAAATGCGAATAAGAATTTTTTGAAATGATTAAAGAAATGGAAATTAGTGGTTTTATTTTACAAGTAAAGCATCTGAATGCAGACATCACAATCTTTTTCCGTATTCCCCTCTTTAACCTTTTTCAAAATAATTCCTCTTTTTTCCTCTCTTTTCAAGAAATTTTCCCTTTTTCTCGTTTTTTTGCGCTTGAATGCGAACTTAATCAATAGAAGCCGATAAGAAAATCTAACTATTTTTCGTTGAAAGATAATTCTCTTTAATTGAAAAGTCAACTATTATATTTTTGGTTTAGAATTTATGTATTTTTTGGTAAATTCATCTTTTTTGGTACGAAATTAATTCTCTTGATTTGACTTAGTTGAAAGTTGAATAACTTTGTTAAAAGTTAATTTTATTAGTTGAAGATCCAACTCTTCACTTGGAAATTTAACTATTTTGTTGAAGATTCGTCTTCTTTTGGTTGAAAATCAATTTTTCTAACTGTAACATTGAATATTCCATTTTTGGTCGAAAATTGATAGTTTTTAGTTGAAAATGTATTTATTTGGTTAAAAATTACCTTTTTTGTTGAGAATTTATATTTTCTGGTTGAAAATTCTATTATTTTTGTAAGAAATTCAACTATTTGATTGCAACTTACGTTTTTTGTTGAAAATCAATTTTTTTAGCTGTAAATTTATTTATTCCATTTTTGGTTGAAAATTGATCATTTCTAGTTTTAAATAAAGCCATTTGGTTAAAAATGACCTTTTTTGCTGATAATTTATATTTTCTGGTTCAAAATTGATCGTTTTCAGTTTAAAATAAAACTATTTGGTTGAAAATTACCTTTTTTGCTGATAATTTATATTTTCTGGTTGAAAATTTAACTGTTTTGTAGAAAATTCGTCTTTTTGGCTTATTTTTTCTATTTAAAAATTTGTCTTTATGGGTTGAAAATTCTATTATTTTCGTAGGAAATTTAACTATTTGACTGAAACTTAAGTTTTTCGTTGAAAATCAATTTTTTTAAATTTTAAATTTATCTATTCCATATTTGTTTGAATATTGATCTTTTCTAGTTTAAAATAAAACTATTTGGTTCAAAATGACCTTTTTTGCTGATAGTTTATATTTTCTGGTTGAAAATTGAAGTGTTTTGTGGAAGATTCGTCTCCTTTTGGTTGAAAATCATTTTTTTTAACTGTAAATGAAAATATTCTATTTTTGGTCGAAAATTGATCATTTTCAGTTCAAAATAAAACTATTTGGCTGAAAATTACCTTTTTTGCTGAAAATTTATATTTTCTGGTTGAAAATTTAACTGTTTTGTAGAAAATTCGTCTTTCTGGCTTGAAAATTGAACTTTTTTTTGTTAAAAATTTGTCTTTTTGTGTTGAGAATACTATTATTTTCGTAGGAAATTCAACTATTTGATTAAAGCTTAAATTTTTGGTTGAAAATTAATTTTTTTTAACTGTAAATTCATCTATTCCATTTTTGGTTGAAAATTGATCGTTTTTAGTTTAAAATAGAACTTTTTGGTTTAAGATGACCTTTTTTGATGAAAATTAAACTGTTTTGTAGAAAATTCGTCTTTTCGGCTTAAGAATTTCACTTCTTTTTTAATTCGTCTTTTTGGGTTTAGAGTTCTATTCGAAGTTCTATTATTTTCGTAGGAAATTCAACTGTTTTCTAGAAAATTCTTCTTTTTAGTTTGGGAATTGATCTCTTTTGGTAGAAATTTGATCTTTTTTAAATAAAAATACAACTGTTTGGTTAAACATTGATATAATTTGTTGATCATTCAACTATTTGGTTGAAAATTTCTTTTTTTGGTTGAATTCAACTATTTTTGATTTTTAATTAAAAATTTTTTTCGGTTGAAATATCAACGATTACATTTTTCGTGGAGAATTTTGGAGAAATTCGAGTATTTTTTATTGAAAATTCAACTACTTAGTTGAAAGTTGAACTTCTTTCTTAAAAATTCATTTTCTTGAAGATTCATAACTTTAGTTGAAAATTCAGTTATTTTGCTGACAATTAGATTATTTTCTTAAAAATTCAACTATTTTCTTGAAAATTACATTTTTTATTGAAAATTCAACTGTTTGTTGCACATTTGTCCTTTTGGAATGAAAATTTAAGTGCCTTCTAAAAAATTCGTCTTTTTGGTTCGAAAATTTAACTATTTGGTTGAAAATTCAACTGTTTTTGGTTGAAGTTTAATCTTTTTTGTTAAAAAAAATCAACTATCTTGTTGAAAAATCTCCTTTCTTGGTTGAAAATTCATATTTTCGGGTTTAAAAGTCAACTGTTTTGTAAAACATTCGACTTTTTATCTTGAAAACTTAACTCTTTCCTTGAAAATTTATCTCTTTTGGTAGAAAATTAATCTTTCTCGGTTGAAAATTCAACTATTCTGCTAAAAATGCAATATATTTTGACTTCAAATCTTAAACGTTTCATATTGAATTCAGTGTGATACCCATACATTAATTTTATCCTAAAGAATATATTTCCCTATTATTCCCTATTTGCGTGAACAATCACCCTATTTCCCTTGTTTTGAGTCAATTTCAGGCTGCGAAGTTTTTTAAAATGTTATGTTTGAATGTTTTACGTTTTATTTTAGGCGTTTATCAAATGATATCGAAGAAAAAATTTTTACTTAAGCGGGGGGTGGGGTGTTCGTATTTGCGACATCACCCTGGGAGGTTCAAGCTGTGCGTGATGATCTGTGAAGTAGAAGGGGAGGGGTGGAAAAAGTGTTCAAAATAGCATGACGTACTTTTGGAAGTCCTAGCAGTATAAATATTAAATAGTACTGAGTTCCAATCTCAATCTACTAACCAATAAAATTATGTAGAGTCGCCCAAGAACCGAACCTCAACGGAATGGAAGCAAAGTCTATGGCTTATGTCTCTGCTTCATAAATTTGAATAAAAGAATTAAAAAACATAGTTGCATAAATGACATTTTTTGAGTTTATATTTTTAAAAATGTTTGTCAAAGGGATAAAATAATTATATCCATTCTTTTAAACAATAATCTGAAAAACGCTTATTGTGTCATTTCCGATAAATAAAGGAATAGAAGTATAATGTTTGCCCATTTTTTAATTGAAGTAAATATTATTACAAAAGGTTTCAAGTATGTCCCTCGATTTTTGTAATTTTTTTCCTCATTACCGTACATATCTTTTTTTAAAATAAAAATTGTAGTTGAAATTGAATTCTAAACACGAAAATATTAAGCATATCGTTTAGTGCAATAATCTATTACATCAAAATTATAATATTGACTGATTTTGTTTCAATTCGATATCAAATCTGAAAAGTGCATTTTGACAACGCGAAATTCGTCATCGCTCATATGTTAAGTAACCGGTTTTGGAGAGAAAAAATGATAATAATCATTATATTGCCTTCTTGGCTAATTCTCTTTTTATAATACGACTTTTTATATTTACAATCTATTAATTTTTTTTATTATTAAAAAGGGATTCATTTCATCGTTTATGTCTATTCATTCCCGTCCAACAGCGTATATACACTTTTATGCGCATTTGCATCGATCGATCGTTGGTTTAAATATATTTATTTATTATTTTCTAACAATCAAAGTAATGTCAGAGACGTGTGAAGATTTGAAGAAATTGCCTTTACATATTATAAAGTACTGTGTCTTGGAGTCTCGTGTATTGTATAATGAGACAGGTATTCACGTAGATATATTTTTAAGAATTTATGATTTATTTAATGGTTTATTTGGTTTTGGATTATTTTAGCGCTTTTGAATCATTTAAATGTACACGCTTTTTCACGGAACTTGGAAGCTCAAATTCAGTTCTCATATTTGGACTACAAATTTATATGATTACGAAGTTCGTTTGATAAGTTTGGTAAAAAAAACAAGTAAAAATTTCTTTTGTGAAATGTTTACTTTTATTTCTCAATACAGCCTCTTTTGAGAACTAGACACTTAGTCCAGTAAGATTCCAATTTTTTCTTTCCTTCAGAAAAGTAAGATTTCTCGAGGTCTGCAAAATAAGCATTTATTGCATCGATTACTTCTTCATTGTCCTGATGATACAACATTTTTTTGTGCGCCAATCGTGGCGGTTTTTTCTGTAGCTCGGCTTTTCAACGGTCCAATAATGATACATAGTACGTTCCTGTTTTAGTTTGACCCTTCTCTAAGTAATCAATGAGGGTAATTTCTTGGGAATCCCAAAATACTGTGGCCATCACCTTCCCAGCTGACAAAACAGTCTTCGCCTTCTTTGGCGCACTTTCACCAGGCAGTGCCCACTTCTTTGACTACTGCTTTGTCTCGGATGTATAGTGGTGGATCCAGGTTCCGTCCACAGTCACAAATCGCCGCAAAAAGTCCTGCGGGTACCGATTAAACTTCGTCAAACACAACAACAGAAATCCGAAAAAAGAAAATAGACTGCAACGATTTTAATAATATATAGAAGAAAGAAACTTCTGTCTTAAAACCAAGAAAATAGTGCAAATTTCAATTTATTTAAAAAAATTTAAGTAGCACTCTCTTAGAATCGTGAGAACTTAATATCAGAATGATATTTATATAATTTGTTCCCTTCATGAAGGAAAACTAATATATGGAGCAAATTCTAAGGCATCTTCTTCATAGTAAAACAGTACGCTTTTATAAAAGTTTTATTGTTACTTATTCGACTTATTATTGGTGCTGAACTCATATTGAACTGATTAATCATTGAAACTTAGAAAGTACACTTTCCGGCATTTACGTTTGCCTAAACCGCCTAAGGTTTAAGATTATAATGAAGTGTTATTACTTCAATAGTAGAATTTTGAACTTTTAAGACAAATCCTTCTATAATAATACATTTATGGACATGAAACTTCATTTATATCATGTACTATCTGTGTCTTTGAATATTCAGGTTAACTTTGATTATGAGTATAATGAAAACAGCGGCGTAGCCAGGATTTTTCTTTGGGGGGGGGAAGCTTGAGTATAGACAAAGAGTGGGGGAAAAGGGCAATTGCACAATAAAAATAGTTCATACCTAATTTAATGAAAGCAATAAACAATTAGTAGAATTAAAATATTCCAATTATAACAAAAAATATGGCAAATTTGGGACATGTACAGTTTTTTCTGGTGAACAATAATTAAAAAATCAGAAATCCAAAAATAAATTTTTTATCCACTTTAGAATTTTTTTAAATTGTGCAAAAACATGTTTTTTGGATTGAGTTGAGAGCAGACGTTTCTTATTCCTTCAGCTGGAACCAAAGAAAGATTTTATTATTTCTTTTTCATGAAAACTCTGTCTTACGCGGTGTTTAAAACGTTCCAATTTCGCAAAAAAAAATGTTTAATCTCAAAATTCCTGAATGAGGAAAACAAATTTTTCCCGAGGGAGCAAAATGATAACATGTTTCTTTGGTTCAAGCTGAAGAAACCTCAGACTCAACATAATCAACTTTTTTCGAAATATATGCACATGGTTCAATAAAAAGAAACATTTTTTTGCACATTTTCAAAAAATTCTAAAGTAAGCAACAACATTTTTTCCATGTACCTTGGATATTTTTGACCTCGAATGGTTAAAAATGACCTAGTAAAAATTGAATGAGTGCCAGTGCTACAAAAATACCATTAAAATTTAAAAAGCAGCCCCTATTTTGCTTTTTTAATACTTCTTCACACAATTTTTCATAATAAAAGACTTAGAATGACTTTAGAAATATTGTTTAAATATTTCGTAGCTTTTAAAAAATAATTAAAGTCAATTTGAGTTCTGTTCTTGGACCTTTAAAACTACACTTAATAAAAGAAAATGGTAAAATACAGTCTTTATGCGAAAAGTGTGTAACTGTTTTGTTTACTAGGATGTCAGAAAGTGGGGCTGGGAATTATCGAAAAATAATATCACCTCATCTAAACTAGTGTACTACCCTCAGAAGAAAATCACTACCCTCTGTAAAGAATAGAAAGTTATATCTTGTTTCTTTTATATTTTTAGATGCAACTAAAAACTACTAATTTCTTTTACGTGTAATTTTTGTCATTTTTACATAACGAAAAAAATTAACACTTCTTATGCTGTAAGGGTAGTTTATTTCCCGGCGGTCTACCTCTCGCCGTCTTTGATGTTGCGTGGTGGGTTCCATTCTCCTGCTTAGGCGTGAAAAACTTTAAATCTGTATCAGACTCACTTTAAAAATCTCTTCTTTATTCAAATTCCCGCTTCCGTCTGTCGCTAAGTTAGTTTCCTGCCCCGCCATTGAGTTGCGACTATAGCCTAACAGATGGTGACTCTGTTCTGTCTGATTTAACCCTTTTCTTATTAAAATCAATTAAAATTAATTTCCCTTAAATTTTTTCCTCTAATCTGCTCTTCTCGTTCACTTTCACTCTAATTATCCCCATTCCGAAACCCCCCTCCCTGCACTATTCCTATATTACTCTCCAGCGGTCAATTTCCAAACCTAACCTCACTTTTCTATTCTATTAAGTTCAATCTTATCCAACAATATTAAGCCCCACTTATTTATTGAAGACACTTCTCATTATTTCTGCTTTCACTACTTTCTATTTATCTAGACTTACATTCATTCATTTTACACTTCATATACGCATGCGAGGTTCGTTTGACAAGTGAAGTAAATTTCTTACTAGATCGCACCAAAATGAACTTTGTAGTATGTGACCAAGAAATACCACTCTGCAAACTAACTTCTATCAATCTTGAGCTAAAACCGACGCTTACTTTGCATTTGGCATACGTTTAAAGTGATCGTGTCAGTAGTTCTAGAAAAAATGGAGAAAGAAGAGTTCCGTGCAGTGTTGAAACATTTATATTAAAAAAATTAGACGGCCGCGCAGATCAAAGCCTAGTTAGACGAAGTTCACGGGGAGCCTGTTTTTTCGTTAAAAACCGTTTATTTTTATATAAACGAATTTAAACGTGGACGAACCACAACTAAAGATGAAGCGCGCTCCGAACGAGTCTATATCATCTTCCACGAAAAACTGGAGCTTAAGAAAGTGTATCCAAGATAGGTGCCGCGATTGCTGAATCCTGATCAAAAGCGCAATCGAAAGGACGTCTCAACGTTGTTTTTGACGAAGTTTAATCGGAACCCGCAGGGCTTTTTGCATCGATTCCTAAATGTGGACGAAACCTGCATCCACCACTATACACCAGAGACAAAGCAGCAGTCAAAGCAGTGGGTATTGCCTGGTGAAAGCGTGCTGCTTTATCACGACAACGCACTGGCTCACACATTCGCAATCGCAATGGCAAAAATACACGAACTATGCTTCGAATTGATTCCTCATCCTCCCTATTCTTCAGACTTGGGTCCGTGTGACTTCTTTCTGTTCCCCAACTTGAAGACCTGGCTCGGTGGGCAGCGATTCTCGTCCAATGAAGAAGCAATCGATGCTGTAAATGCGTATCTTGCAGATTTTGAGAAATCTTACTTTTATGAAAGGATGACAAAATTGGAATCTCGCTGGACTAAGTGTGTAGCCCTCGAAGGAAACTATGTTGAGAAATAAAGGCAAACTTTGCACACAAACAAATTTTACTTGCTTTTTTAACAAACTTATCAAACGAACCTCGTACCTTAGCACCCTGTACGTACATGAATATTCTAGAAATGTTCAATATTTTAAAGAAGATATCACAAGTTTAATTTGTACAATTTTGTAACATTTAAATTGTAATGTAATACTGACATAAAAAGAGTGAAGGAAGATTCACGTAGGATGGACAGGATTCTCTATTATAGATGAAATAGGAACATAACAAACTAATTATAAATTTACGGCATGATTGGCGGAGACCGCACAATACAAATTACCTCGCATGGATTGAATTGAAATCTACATTAATTGTTCAATGATATGGGAGAACGCTTACTTTGTATCAATTTGTCATCAAAGATTCTATTGCAATCCTTATCATAAATCATTATTAAACCCTACCGATACGAATTCACTGGAAATTCACTAAATATTCTCAGCAGACAAGCTTCTGAAACTTCTGTCTATAACTACCTAGGTAGCACTCTTTAAAGATCCAAGTAGTCCTCATACATTTTCTGAAGGGTCCTGAACTTGGATTTGTAAATATAATTGAAATTTTCCTAAATAGCAAGGAACTATACAGAGGCTGCCTTGAAAGAGTAGGCCCAACTAGGCAATCGGTATGTGGCTAGCGAAGCGGGTAGGAAGGATTCTTGTAGTAAAGCAGTGCGGTGGGCAGATGTAAGGGCTTCAAATATAAATTTTTCCTTTCAATTTCCAAATTGGAGATACGACAGTTAAAAATCAGAATCTACGGATTTTTGTTATTGCAAATATCTAAAATTTGCTTTAAAAAATTTAAAATATATCATACTTTGTATGTATCTCGTAAACTGTTCGTGATACGTAAAAACAGATAGCATTTTTAGACTTACGAACAGAGGAATACTGTATATAAATATAAATATATAGGTTGTCATATATAAATATATGCGCGTCGATAAATAAATAATAATTCCTGAAGAGTTAAAAGGGATTAGTTTTATGAAGGTCTAATGATAGCGAGACCTTAAACATTCTAGCTGCATTTCGTACTTCGGCCTCTTCAAGATTACCATAAATTAAGTCGTAAAAAAGAACCTAAGTCTCTGACTTTTTCCAGGGAAGAAATAAGTTTTTGGATTTTTTATTTGCTAGTTAAAAATTCAACTGCTTTGTGAAAAATTCCCCCTTTTGGCTTGAAAATTCATTAATTTGGTTGAAAAATGTTTTCTCTCTTGACTGAAAAATCTTTCTTGGTTGAGAATTCAATCATTTTATTGAAAATTCCTCTTTTTGGTTTAAAAATTTGTCTGTTTTTGTAGAAACTTAATCTTTATTGGTTGAAAATTCAACTGTTTGGTTGAAAATTCAATTATTATGTTGAAAGTTCGCCTTTTTGGTTGAATTCAACTGTTTTTGGTTTTAAATCAAAATCTTTTTTGAGTGCAATATCAAACATTATATTTTTTACTGAGAATTTACCTTCTTTCGTTGAAAATTATTCTACTTTGATGAAATTTAACTACTGTGTTGAAAATTCATATTGTTGGATGCAGATTCATCATTTTAGTTGAAAGTTCATATATTTTATTAAATATTTGACTTTTTTGGTAGAAAATTATTCATCTTTGTTGAAAATTCAACTATTTGGTTGAAAATCCGTCTTTTTTGGAAGAAAAATAATCTTCTTGGATGAAAGTTCACTTCTTTGGTTGAAAATTCAACTATTTGTTGCAAATTTATGAATTTTGGTGAAAATTCGTCGCTTTGGGAAAAAAATTGATTTTCTTGGTTGAAAATTCATCTTTTTGGTTGAAAACTCATTTTTTTGGTTGAAAATTTAACTAATATGTTGAAAATTTGTTTTCTATATTATTAAAAATGATTCCTTTGACCAAAAATTGAACTATTCCATTTTTTGTTGAAAATTTATCTTCATTCGTTAAGAAATTAACTTTACTTGGCTGACCGTTGAACCCATTTGTCGAAAATTATTTTTTGTAACTGAAAATGTATCTGCTTTAATTGAAACTTCAACTATTGAGTTAAAAATTCATGTATTTTGTTGAAAATTTGTCTATTCTAGTAGCAGATTTATCCTCTTGGTTGAAAATTCATCTTTTTGGATGAAAATTCATTTTTTTGGTTGAAAATTATACTACTTGGATGAAACTTAAACTACTGTATTAAAAATTAGCTTTGTTGAATGCGGATTCATCATTTTAGTTGAAAGTTCATGTATTTTATTAAATATTCGACTTTTTTGGTAGAAAATTATTCGTCTTTGTCAAAAATTCAAATACTTGTCTGAAAATCCATCCATTTTAGAAGAAAAATAATCTTCTTGGATGAAAGTTTATTTTTTTGGTTGACAATTCAACTATTTGTTCAAAGTTCATGTATTTTGATGAAGAAAAGCCAAGATACTAGTCAAAGAAAGCAAGGATAAAATCAAGGCGGAAGAAGATAAAAAAATGCAAAATGACTTTGAAGGGAATAAGACATTATTTTGGAAATGGGTTAAGAAGGTTAGGAAAGGGAGCTCTAGCACTGATGCAGTCGGAATCAAGAATTCTGATGGTGAAATTGCATAGGATTCGGACAAAGTCAAGGACTGTATGAGAGATATTTTCAAGAGATTGTATGGAGGTCAAGCTATGGAGCATAACAACCTTCCCATTGAAGAGAATACGTTAGACAATTCCGTTGTAGGTAGCGGAAGAACAATCAATACCGACGATATTATATCCGTGATTAGGAAACTACAGAATGATAAGGCTGCTGGTATAGATGGAATCACCGCTGAAATGCTTAGGAGCGGTGGCGGATATTTTTTTGTGTGGCTGAACGAATTTATGAATATGTATGCTGTGCACGGTAAAGTTCCAAATGATTGGAAAAAGGCGATTATCGTTCCAATCTACAAGGGAAGAGGTGATAAAGGCGACTGTGCTAATCATAGAGCGATTAGCCTATTACGTACCGTGGGCAGAACATTGATCAAAATACTAAATGAGAAGGTCATGGGAATAACTAAAGAAAGGATCTGGGAAGGTCCATGTGGATTTATCCCAGGGAGATCACGTGCGGATCAGATATTTACCTTGAGACAGATCGTAGAGAAGAGTTTGAGAGCAAATAAAAGAGTTTTCTGTGCATTTGTTGATGTGGAAAAGGCTTTCGATAAGGTGAATAGATCTCAACTTTGGGAAGTCCTAAAGGAGTATGGAGTGAATGGTTGGCTTCTAAGATCAATAAAAGCAATATACAATGGTAGTCGAGCGAGTGTAAGAGTGCATGGACAATTGAGAGATTGGTTTGATATTAGGCAGGGCGTTAGGCAAGGTGAGCAAATGATAAGATTGTTACAGCGGAATCAGCCGACTATTTGCAGAGAATGATGGGCAGATCTTAAGATTAAAGCAGATAAATAAAAAATTATGGTTTTTGAAAGAAGGAGTGAGAAAATAGTATGCACCTTT